>JAJOZX010000997.1:900000-1042728 GCA_023014485.1 Bathynomus jamesi | reverse complement strand
AGTGATCAAGAATTCCGACAAGATCCTGGCAGCTGGCGAGAATGTGTCGTCATTATCTGCCAAGACGATAACAAAGAGCCAGATTCAACTATCCAAGAGATGGAGAGGCTTCTCAATCTGTGGATAGAGGATCAGAACAGGCGCAGGATGCCTCTCTCCACTGCCCTTATCTGCGCCAAGGCAAAGAAATTTGGGAGGATGGTCAGGCAGTCGAGAGGTGAAACCTCCGAAGCGTCATTTAAGGCGAGTTCTGGCTGGTTCGATCGCTTCAAAACACGCGCTGGTCTGCATAACCTGCGCCTGAGTGTTCATGTATAAATTGTCTTTTATTAATCACAATTTCTTACTTTCAGACACTTTTTGTACATAACAGTAAAATATATAGCAAAATAATAGTGGAATCTGCAAATTTTGGGGGTCTTCCAGAATGTTTGGGAACGTATCCCTATTTTTCCCATAAGGCCTTCAGTTCGATATACAATGGGGTTTTTAGGGACACATCCCAATCGTATAACGGGGGACGCCTGTACACATGACATTTATTGCTTTACTAACAGTGCAATTTATTTGTACAATATATAAAAGTATATTAATTTAGGCCTATTCAACATAGTCATTGTTGCACATTGCATTTTGGAAAAATGGCATAAAATAGCACATGATTGCCATAAGTTTGAGCACCACTGGTGTAGGCTATAAAAATGACCTTGAAATACTGTACAGTATACGTATTAGTGTGGACCAAAATGGGGGGTAAATTATAAAGTTGAAGAAATCCTTGTTCCACATTAATGCCCTTGTTCCTTTGGACCAGATAGACATGTCAGCAAAATTTTGGTCAAATATGAGAATATTTAGGGGTCCCAAGATTTAATGACTTATAAAAATTTTCCAATGAATAGGCGCGCTTAGAACATCATGATCAACTCAACTCTTGAGTTGCAACTTATGAAAAAATTTCTTCTTATTTAAGAAATTTTTGGTGTTAATAGAGTACAAAAACAATCTTAGATCATTATTTCAGAGAAAATTATTAATAAGGAAAACAAAAATTTTGGATAAAATATATTATCCTTAATTGGTCAACTCTAAATTAAAGGCTTTGCCTAATTGGCTTGAACCTTTTAGTTATCCTTTTTATCTCCTAATTTAACTGGTTTATTTTACTATTTCAGAAATTTAATTTTTTAAACTAAAAATGGCTACTCGTTCTAAAACTACAGTAAAGTTTGGCTCATTGGCCATTTATATAAAGATATACTTTGTTGCCGCTTACCTACAAAACTGCAAGTTTTGCAAAAATATTTCTTCCATCAAAAAGAGGAAAAATTGGGACGAAGAAGATCCATTAATCTTTGCTTAGATGAAGTGATGACCTACTGGGAGAAAGCCAGGATTCCCACAATGCGTAGAGACAGTGCCATCCGAAAGATTGACTCTTTAATAAGCTGTTATGATAAATTGATGAAAAACAGAAAAAGGCCCGAGGAAAAATGCTGTATTGAAGAAGCTATGTTTAAAGGTGAAATTAAGGCTGAAATTCTTGATATTGGTCACTCTAATGCCCTTTTGATGATGTCAAATGAAGAAGACAAGCTTTTCTACTTAAGCCAGCAAGATGATCCTACACAAAGTAGCATGGGTACAGTAGACCAAATTCTTGCAAAAAGAGAGAAAAGAAGGCTTCATCGTGAAGAATTAGTGTGTGAAAGAGCCCTCAAAAAGCAGAAGCGATCTAAAAGATCATTCTTGCCTGCCAATAGAGATGATTTCACATCGTCATCATCATCATCAACTAATGACGACAACCTTGAAATGAATTTTCAAGGTCCCTCTGAAGAGCAATTTAAAAAGAAAATGTTGGCTCCTAAAAAGTCAAAGCCTATTGACAAAAATGTTGTAGCAGCCTATGATAGAATGAATCTTTCCAATCGAGATGCAGCTATGTCTTATGCTGTTGTTGCTCAGTCTTTGGGCCATAATTTGGAAAACATTACAGTGTCAAAATCTACTATGCTTCGAACTCATCAAAAGTTACGCAAAGAAATAGCAACAGAATATCAAGAGCAAGCATTTTGTCCTGGAGAGCCTTTAGTTCTTCATTGGGATGGAAAAATGCTCCCAGAGATATCAGGTTAGTTTTTTTGTCTGATTAATTTAGCATATTTATATTTTATCTCTCAGTGAAAAACTTAGTTGTGGGTCTGGTTTTCACCTAGGCAATGTGTTATTATCTGGTTGGTTTTAATTAAACACTTTGATAGCTAAATTTCTATTTAATTAGGTTACATTTCACTGTCTGAAGCTAGTTTTCACAATCTACACCATTTTACCTTCAAATTAAAATAAATCAAGTTTAATTTAAAATAAATCAAGTTTAATTTAAAATTATATATTTATATATATATATATAAATTATAATATATATAAATATATTAAATATAAAATAAAATATTAAATATTATAATATAATATACATATAAAATAAAATATTAAAAATAAATATATAAATTATATATAATTATATATTTTAACTTTTTCTTGCAGGCGAAGGAATAATGGAAAGGATTGCAGTGTTAGTCAGTGGGAATGAAGAGAAATTGCTGGGAATTCCTAAAGTCACTGCTGGCACGGGTACGGAGATGGCTCGTGTTTGCATTTCTCTCCTGCAAGAACGTGATATGACCCAGAGAATTATTGGGCTGTCACTTGACACAACAGCATCCAATACCGGAATCCATGCTGGAGCTTGCACTAAAATTGAATAAGAACTTGGAAAAGAGCTTTTATATTTAGCCTGCAAATGCGAAATAATATCAAAATGCCTCCAAGAAATAAGGGATTTAGAAGCAAAGGTAACCCTAGCTTCTTTTAAAGAAAAAAGGATTCCTGATTTTGTTACTTCAAGGACTAAATCTCTTTTTGATGCTCTACATCTCAATTCTCTCTTCACTGAAAATTCTGCATCAACATGGGGAATAGATCCTGAGTACCAAAGAGGCTGTGCTAGAGTTCGTGCCCTTAGAGTGACAAATGAGACAGCTGAACGGGGTGTTGCATTGATTGAAAAATTTAATCAAGCAGTGACAACTAAAGAAGAGGACAAACAATACCTGCTCAAAACAGTTTTCAAGAATCGTAAAGAATTTCCAACAAAAAATAAAGCAGAACTTATGAAAATGAGGAAAAACTAATTTTTTCAGCATTAAAACGAAAAGTGCAATTTTCTCGGGACCCCTAAAACTTGACGTAGAGGTTTCAAATTTTGTAATTTGATTAAGGTAAGCAAAAGGAATAACATTACTCATGTGGAACAAAGATTTTTAAACCTTCATTTTTTGGGTCCACACTAATACGTATACATTTGGTTTCAATAATTATTTTTAAAAATTTTAATTTGTTTTGCAGATCTACTGATTACTATTGTGATGAAATATAAATTTATGAAAAATAAGTGTAAAATAAATAAATAAATATAAAAAAATAAATATAAATATAAAATAAAATAAATATAAATTTATTTGTTTAAATATGCATTATTAAAAACTTTAAACAAGTCATTGATGATAATTACCTAATAAAAAAGGAGAAAATACAGATACACATTTTTCAGCTAATTGTTCAAAAGGCTGATTACCAATTAATCAGCAAATTAGCCAATTACTTGATGCAACCCTAATTGATAGTTATGCAGGCAAGACTAAAATAGACCCATTTGACCCCAGGGCATTCTATAGCTCAAATGCAGGACAGTCCCACCAAAATTAGGATGTCTGGCCAGCTTATGGTTACCCTACCATTAGGCCTGTTCAAAAATCAACTTTTTCTTATTTTCATAGGTTTCTGTACATTTTCCCATGCTTTTTGACCTGAAAAAGCCGAAAATCACAACTATTTTGACCTAAGATGTTGGGAAGCATTGCCGCATGGAGCTTTAAATTTTCTGCCTTGAAATTGGCCAAAGCGCCAATTCCGGGGTCCCTTGAATTATGTTTTGCACTTTAACTTTTGATCTAAACAAGATAGAGCAACAAATTAGGTATCAAATGAAAGATCATAAAATTAATAAATAATAATAATAATAATAATAATAAATAAATAATAATTAATAATAATAATTATCTATCATTTTTCAGGAAACAACAGAAACTCAATCAGAATCTAGAAAACCATCTATAAGTTACAACTTCACAATGGCATTAAGCAAGGAGCTGAGGGAGCTCCGTGGGCGCACAGTTGATATCTCAGAACCTCCACGTACTGTCTACAGGCAGGTGTCAACTGGGCCATCTACCAGATCTCTCACTGAAACTTTCCTGGTTGGATACCCTTCAGCTTTTATCAGTGGTTCCCAGCTTCCCACCAACAGACAGGCGTTCCAGTATTTCCTTAATCTTCAGAATTTACCGGAAAATGCAGGGAGGCCCATGGTTCAAGACCTTGCATATGAAACAGTTGAATCTATCATCCCATTCTGGCAGATGGCTAGGATCAAGACAATGACCAAGTACAACGCAATGAAGCTCTTCATGAAGCTACATGAGAAACATCGTGCTCTGGTGAAAAGCAAAGGAAGAGCAAGTAACCCTGGAGGAAAAAGAGGAGCATTTGTGCTGGAATTAGACAGCCTGTTCGATATAGGAGCTCCAGATGCAATCCAGGAAATACAGAACAACAGACTGTTATCCAGAGAGAAGAAAGATGAGGATATCAGGTTCTACGAAGACCAAAAAATGAGGAAAGGTCATATGTCTGGTCATGACAAGATTTTTGAGACAAGATCCCTGCAGCAAGCAGCGAGGAATGAAAGACTGCAGCATAGACAAGAACAAGGTAAAACTAATTACTTTGAACGTTACAAAAAGTTTTAAGTTTTACTCCATTGCGATATTTAGCATGTACTTAACAATTACTGTCTTAACATGTTGTACTATTTTACAGCTGCAGCAGAACAAGAGGCAGTTGTTCATGTGGATGACATTACCTGGGGTGACTCAACTGACAACGACACTAACACAGAGGACATGGATTACCATCAGCCTCATCCTGGATGTTCTCACCATCAAGACACTGTGACTAGTGTGACTTTGATGTTTCCAAGGAAGGTCATGGAATGTGATGTCATCCCTTCCGGATGAGTGGCAGACCAGCATCATAGTGCCTATATTCAAAGAGAAGGGAGATGTACAAGATTGCACGAATTATAGAGGGATCAAGCTAATATCACATACAATGAAGATATGGGAGCGAATAGTGGAGAGTAGGTTGAGAGACGAAGCGGAAGTGTCAGTGGAACAGTTTGGATTTATGCCAGGAAGGAGAACGACAGATGCAGTTTTTGCATTGAAACAGTTGGCAGAGAGGTACAGAGAGGGGCAGAAGGCGTTGCACATGGTTTTTATTGACTTGGAGAAGGCATATGATAGGATACCACGGCAGGAAGTTTGGAGATGCTTAAGGGAAAAGATGGTACCGGAGAAGCATGTTAAACTGATCAAGGGGATGTACAGGGGAGTAACAACTAAGGTGAGGAGTAGCATGGGTGTGTCAGAGATATTTGGGGTGGAAGTTGGTCTGCACCAAGGATCAGCTTTGAGCCCCTTCCTTTTCAATGTGGTATTCGATGTGTTGATGGACAGGATTAGAGGGGAGGCGCCGTGGTGCATGATGTATGCAGACAATGTTGTGTTGAGTGGGGAGACGAAAGAGGAGGTGGAGCAGCAGTTGGAAAATTGGAGAGGCATTGGAAAGTAGGGGGATGAAAATTAGCCGAAAGAAGACCGAATATATGAGATGTGATGTGCAGCAGGACCGAGGAGGGGAAGTGACATTGAGTGGAGGTGGAAGAAGTGGAGAGACGTATCAGGGGTGCTCTGTGATAAGAGGGTCCCAGTGAAACTGTAGGGAAAGGTATTCAAAACAGTGGTGAGGCCGGCAATGTTGTATGGAATGGAGACTGTGCCAATGAAGAAGAGCAATGAAAGAAAAATCGATGTGACTGAAATGAAGATGTTGAGATGGATGTGTGGAGTGACGAGGAGGGATAGGGTCAGAAATGAGCATATAAGAGGAACAGTGAAGGTGGCGGAAGCATCTAAGAAGGTGCAGGAGGCCAAGCTGAGGTGGTATGGACACGTCAGGAGAAAAGAGGAGGAGTATGTGGGGCGCAAAGTGCTGGAGATGGAGTTGCCGGGACGGAGAAGAGGAAGACCGAAGATGAGATGGAGGGACTGTGTGGTGGCGGACATCAGGGAGAAGGACGTGGTATACGACAGAGGAGAGTGGAGAAGATGAACCA
Organism: Bathynomus jamesi; assembly: GCA_023014485.1. Taxonomy (NCBI): domain Eukaryota; kingdom Metazoa; phylum Arthropoda; class Malacostraca; order Isopoda; family Cirolanidae; genus Bathynomus; species Bathynomus jamesi. Next base: position 1,036,430 of record JAJOZX010000997.1, on the reverse strand, counting down.
AAAACAGCAACCCCATGTAAAGATGGGATAATAAGCTGCGGAAGAAGCAGCTTGTGATGCTGGAGCCACCTTTATAGCACGTTCATGGGTTGCCAAAAAGTTGCGAAGAAATTAGGACTTCATCAAAAAAAATTGGAATAAAACTTTGGATGAATGTGAAATGGATACAACCACATCTGGGTGCCCAAATTTGCCACTCTCTCAGGAAACAAAGGACATCATTAAAAGCGGTACGTGTAAGCTGAAAAACAGCTGTGCTAAACTTTCTAGAGAGATCGAAATGTTGAGAGGAAAGATCATTAGCGGTGAGATCATTTGACTGTACTGTCATAGGCAAGGTTTAAAGCCTTGGCATGAACTTCCAAAGCCAAGAAAAACTCAACTTAACATCGATGACAGAATGTGGTTTGCCCATTATCTTGAAGATTGGGATGTGGATGATTTCATGCATTTAGCTGTCCCTGATGAATTTTTTGTTTATGTAACACGTCGGCTAGGGTGCTCCAGCCGCCCCATAAAATCTTAAAATTTGGAATAAGCTGGTGAAGGTCTCTGTGGTATTGCAGTTGGGTCTAGTAAATATGCCTGTGAAGTTTGATTGAATTCCAACAAGATTTACCTTCATCACATTAACGTTTTCTGTAGGAACCTTTTTACAAAAGGCATTTTTATAGAAAAACACTAAAAATGACACATTTTTGCTTTGTAACATCTTACTATTATGATCAAAAAACCTATGGGATGGTCTTAGGTGGTGGGTAACTCAATTTTTGAGGTTTTGATTCAAATAATCTACATATTAATGATAAAAAATGCTAAAAATGAGTCAAATTCATGATTTTTTTCAGGTATTTTATGCAAAGTTGAGCTCTGGATATGCATAGTTGCTGGTGTATTTGTAGATGGATAATGGATAGATCTCAATAGAAGTTCCAACAGTCAGAATTTATTTCCAAAGAAGCAAGTGTACAAAAAAAAACTCAGACAAGGTCTTTAAAGACTACAAACTTGGACTATGTTTATGTTTTTGTATTAATACTCAAAAAGATAGATTTTCACATGTAAGATAAACAAAATACTGATTAACATACAAACATTATCAATAAAACAAACAGCTACCTTACCTATTCTAATTTAAGAAACCAGTTCTTAGATTCCACCTTGCGCTTTCTCTGATTTGGGAGGCAGTTATGACAATTTTCTACAATTTGTAGTGTATTTTGCAGATTGGATTCCTTTTTGGAAGTGCCTAGGAAATCATGGCAAAGCTTAACTCCCCTCTCAGCAGCATCATTAACAACACAAAGATTTGCTACTATTTCCTTTCCATAGAGAAATGCTTCACTTGATGGCCACTCATTAACAGGCAGATTTAAGAATTCTGAATTGATGTTAAGGATTCTGAAAAATGCCCAGGAATCACTTCCAACAAATTCTGAAAGGTCATCACTTGATTCCTTTGGAACTTCTGGAAATTTTGGCTTGCCAAACCCAGACCCATCTCTCTTAACGCATGAAGCCAGGTGTTCAGCTCCAAGAAGCTTCTTTGCTATTTTCTCCTTCACTGCATCACTGAGAGAGCTGCTGAATAAAGAAAGTGGCACCAATTCCTCTGTGAGATACCACATATGTAAACCAATTGCCTTGAGTGCAGCTCCTGCAATTGTTGGATTAACTTTCCTGTAGTCTAGAAAGGAATTGATTAGACTGAGATCATTCATTGGTGCAGCTGAAGACACTGGGGCAGCAATCCACCATGGGATGTAGCAATACACGACAAACTGTACGTACTGCATAAGTTTGGGTAATTGTCCTTTAGCTAGTATGGTCCCAGTTAGCAGCTCAGCAATTTGATCACAAAGAAGTACTATTTGATGGAGTAAAGAATTTTTGCCATCCAACAGGCTTTATGAGAGCTCCTGGCCTTTAAAACCCAGTAAAGTTTATCTGGCACAGCATTGAGGTAGACCAAGGTAAGTTGCACCAGTTCTTTGTAGTCCCCTCGAGCAAAGTCTGACTTGAGAGCTTCCTGACACAAAGCAATGATGGCAGTTCTCTGCTCAGCCAGATCCTCTGGAATGTCAGGGATGGACAGATTCTCTAGGTTGCGGTAAGACAACTTCTCAAAATGTTCCTTGAATCGTATGAAAAGGGAAATGTCTGGGCTCTTTGAGACCTCAATTTTCAAGGCATCCCATGTATGGACAAGAAACCTTTCTCCAATGTGGTTCCTGCATGCTAACCACAGCAACTCACGCTTGAGATACTCCTGAATACTAATGCAGGCAGCTGTGTTTGAGGATGTTGTGTCAAAGACCATCGCAGCAACATTATCTTTGCAGTTCTAGACCTCCAGTTCTTCTATGGTGGCATTAGCAATTTTTGGCCCTGATAGTCTGTCAGTCTTGTGTTGCAAGGGTGGAACACCTAGCAATTTTACACCTCCAACTCCAGACACAAGTATAGGAAGCCTCTCCTCCTGTGCAGACTCATTTCCAAGAGTGTCCATCAATTTGCCATCCCAATGAATGGTTGCCACAAGAGGTGGCTTCCATGATGCTCTGATTTTCTGTGCAATACTATTGACAGCTTCCACACGATAATTATAAGCAGATCTGTAACTCACATTTACTTTTGATGGATCACCAGCTGTAGCCTTAATAAGGGAAAAGTGATCTGTGCTAAAGCAGCTGAGGAAACATTGTTTCTAACTGCAGTTTCAACCACTTCTGGCGATTTAAGAACATCATGAGGCCAAAATGCAGAGGAGCTGGTTTTCACTAAATGCTTATGTGATCATTTTGGCATTACTTCAGGCTCAAAGGAGGCATCAGCTGATTTGACCATTTCTGCTTCCTCATCATCTGACACATCACAATCTGAGGAAATCTTCTCCACTGATGATGTCTGATCTCTTCTCTCCTCCTCTTTCTCTGATTGCACAGCAGCCTGTTCAGCCCTCTCTTGGTGCTTAATTTCTATCTGAGCACAAACTTTGTCCTTTCCTCCATAGGTAAAAGTCCTGTCTGTCATCATATTTCTCAGAAATGCTATGTCATACTCAATAATTTTCTTTTCATTCTCTGCCTTACCCTTCTTGCTTTCAACCATCCTTTTCTCTGCATTACCTAGATAGAATGGCATAGTTTTATGAAGTTTGTCCTGGAAAGCTGCAATCTTAGGACTTTTTGATCGCCTTTCAGGAGGAATCTTCATGCAGCCAATATAGTCCTTGTTGTGGAACTCCTCAATTCTCTCAGCCATGGTAATCATGAATTGTTGGGATGCGTGCTTTCAAATAGTGAGGAAGAATCTCGCTCACCACATACTTCGATGCCATGCATGACAATTTCATGTTTTTGGAAGCATCTTGCCTTCTAAGTTCATCAACTTTAGCAGAGTAGCACCTGATTGTATGTTGGTAACTTTGAACCAGTAATTTTCAGATGCTCTTCTCCTGGACTTTCTATTAAAACATCAAGCGGGGAGTCTGAGCTTCTGGTCGCCATTCTTTAAAACTTTCTTATTGTATGAACTTATCTATCTGAAGAGAAAAATAAGTGAAAAATAAGATTATTACAGTTATTAGTTAAATTAGCAACTGACACATATACAACAACATAAAGCACATACAGTAGGGTGCTCCAGTTGCCCCAATGTCACCAAATATTGCTGAAGGTCCCTGTGGTATTGCAGTTGGGTCTAATGAAATGAACCAGAAAAATGAACCAGTTCCAACTGGTTTGGATCAGCTGATCATACTTGTAGATGACCTTCAGCAAAAACTTAATATTTCGCAAAAGGGTTCCTTCATAAATAGTGTTTGTGATGAAGGTAAATCTTGTTGGAAATGAGCCAAACTTCAGGGACATGTTCATTAGACCCAACTGCAATACCACAGGGACCTTCAGCAATATTTGGTGATATTGGGGCAACTGGAGCACCCTAACGTCGGCCTAACTACCAAAATGATCGAGTGTGGGCCACAAGACCAGATGAAATTTATGACAATGAACATTATCGCCAATTATTAAGAAGTCCAGACTGTGTTGGTGTGTGTTTTGTTCACTGCAAAGAAGCTCATGTGGGTGCTGAAGCCAAATGGTCAGAGTTGGGATGGGCAGTATTTTTGTGATATTATTCTATCCCAGCATATCATTCCTTTTCTAAAACCCAAACAATGTTATGGATGTCGATCAGGTCACACTTCTGCACGATAAGGCCCCGTGCTTTAAGGCATTAGCCACTCAACAGTTGTTGCGGAACCATGAGATCGATTTCTTTGGAAATGAAGAATGGCCAGGAAATTCTCCTGACCTGAACGTCTGTGAACACATTGGCTCAGTTATAAAGGACAAGGTTGAATGTCTCTTGTTTCAAGAACCTGCAGCAAAAACAATTTTCAAAGGATACAATGACCCAACACACTGAAACCATTTTAGCAAATTTGCGTAATGATTAAGATCTATTCACGTCACTTTTGGCAAGCTATTCAAAGCGAATTCAGGCTGTCTTGGAAGCCAATGGTGGGAACACCAAGTTTTAATCATTTCTCATTAAATGCAGGATTAAATTCTCTTTTGTAAGGTATATTTAGTTTTACTGTACCTCTAATGGTTTAGGCCATGGGTGGGGGGGCTAAGGTTTATTGGAGCCCCATACACAAGTTAGACAGATAAAACGTCTTTCTGTATGAATTACCTTTTAACTCCAATAAACAAATATCCTTGCTAAAAAAAAAATATTTTCATTCCACCAATTACTGTAGCAGTAACAGGCAGTGTGTTGGAATTGCTTCATGCGCCGATATCACATCCACCCAGTGGGTCATATATGTCCTCTTGCATAATGTTAAAACTAATATTCAGAATATTTTCAAACTACAAAAATATGTTATTTACATTCATATTAACCTATTTTATAAGTTATAACGATATGATATAAGTATAAACATGGTTGGGCACTAACGGGTTAAAGATGGCAATGCTGCATTAGATGTCATAGTTTTGTTTGTTATACAATTGGAATGTGGGCCTATGTTGGGCTTAGTAAATGTGTTTTCAACCAGCTCACTGGATTAATATTGTGAGCTGACTACAAGATAGTTTTTTGGTTTTCTAGGCTTTATATCTATAACTCAAATCCTTTGAGTTGTTTGATTGGCTATTTGAAAAGAAAATTGGGTAAAACTTATGTGCTACATTTCTTATGACCTAGGCTATGATTAAAATAAAATAAAAAGGTATGGTGAAAAAATAATGAGTTATGCGAAGTGATAAAACAATAAAATATTGGAAATTTCATCTTCTAAATAGTCTTTTATTCATAATTTTGGAAAAAATCATCACTGATACCTATATATTGGTACATCACTATTTTCATTAGTTATCCTTATAAAGCTAACTAAAAAAGGCTGGGGTGACGGATCTTCAGGTGATCCACCCTACATTGCACACCTTCAAGCCTATGAATATCATGTCTTAGGTGAGGGGACCAAGCTTGAATGCAGTATTCCAAGTGAGGCCTAACATAAGAATTATATAATTTACAGATGAGTTCCTTACTCTTGTAACTAACATTCCTCTTAATACCTAACATTTTATTTGCTTTATTTCTAGTCTCTAAGCACTGCTTAGAAAATTTTAAATCACTACAAACTATAATGCCAAGATCCCTTTCCTTTCTAACATCCTCCAACCAGTTCCCTGGCATCTCATAACTAAAGTTTTCATTATTTCTACCAATTTGCATTTTTGAACATTGAATTCCATCTGCCATTTACTAGCCCAAGCAACTAATCTATCAAGATCCTTTTGCAGTTTATAAGAATTTTCTATATTTGTAACTGGAGCAACCCTCTGTTCTCTGTCTTCTAACCATTTTTCTACCCAATTTAAAACTGACCCTAATATACCATGAGCTCTTAATTTATACAGAAGTCTCCTATGTGGAACTTTGTCAAATGCTTTACTGGAATGCAAATAAATATTACATCACATCTTTCCATTATCTACCTGATCAGTTACAAGTTCTAAAAAACCCAAGAGATTAGACAAACAAGACCTTCTTGATCTAAATCCATGTTGGGAACTTGAAATAAGATTAAAGTTCTTCAAATGATCTTTAATATTATTCTTTATAATTCTTTCTAGTAACTTTCCTACCAATGATGTCAAACTAACAGGACTATAATTTCCCACCTCTTTCTTACTACCCTTTTTGTAAATGGGTACTACTAACATTCAGCTGGTACTTCTGCATAATTAATTGACTGAGCAAACAAAATACAGGGGGTTCTCATTATCCGAGGATAATGGGGACCAAGAAATCACCACTAAGTGAATCCACTTAAAGCAGGGACCTAAAACCCATAAGAAATAATGAGAATAAGGTTTTTAATTGGGACCTTAACACAATAAATGACACTCAAAATTATAGTAAAACATTTGTAAAATACACTTTTTAAACCCTAAAGTACACTTTTAAACCACTAGCAGTACACTTTGAAGTCATGGCTGCAGCAATAGTGCAAAAAATCAACAAAATTAGAATGAAAATACCAGAAAACTGCAGATGGGTTCAGCACTGGCAATGGTTAGTGAGAGACTAAGAATGCGCAGCATGGTGGTGGTGGAGTGTTGGAGGTAGGGGAAAGTGAGTGAGACAGCAAGTCTGAGGGAAATTTAAACATTTTTCCATTGCGCTTCTGCGTTCCACGTACATTATCCATGAAAACCTCTTAAGTACGGGGAATTTATCTGTATGGTTCTACAATTATTTGGCCCTGTAAATGCATGGACTCGGATAATGAGGGCCCCCTGTAGTTAGTGCCTCAGATAAGCTTTCTTCCCCTTCTCTAAGAATCCTAGCAAATATATTATCAGGTCCAGCAGCTTTATTTGACTTCAATGTATGAATCACTTGCCTAACATCATCCTTCCTTATATATGATCAAGAATGTCTGAATTTACAGGATCTAAAGAATCAAAATGAAAGTTATTTCAAATTTTCCCCATGTTGGGGCCCATGCTAATCCAACCATGGGTGATGTACCAGCATGACAGAGTGAGGACTGAGGACCCACAAACAGATACTCCAGTCAGACAACCAGAAGTTGATAGGGAGGTTAGCCATGGACTGGATTTGTGTATCTATTTACTATCAAAGTTTGCAGTTACATAAAAGGACCAGGAAGATGCAATGAGCACAGGCTGGTGCTCCCAGAGCATCAGATAAAGCAGCCTTAAAAAATCACTCAAACTGGGAGCATCCACCAGCTCACCCAGTAGCATATTCCAATATCTCCCAATATAAAGAGAAGAAAATGATGCATTTCAGTATAAGAATGCTGTATCTGAATTTTAAATTCATGACCTCTACCCATTCTGGGGGCCAACTCAAAAATGTCCAAAGAGTCCATGAAAATTTTATAGCAGTAAATCAGATCACATCTCAAAAGACAGCCACGTATGGAATACAAATTAAGATATCTCAGTCAGTCAGTGTAACTTAGGTCTGTCAAGCCCTGTATCTGTTTCATCCATCTACGCTGCACAGCCTCAAGTAGCTTCAGGCAATCTTTCATTTTAGGTACATAAAATCAAGGCGACAAATAAGGCTAATAAAATATAGAGATGATCAGTAGTTTTGGATCTTTTCTTTTATAGCACCCAAATTTCTTTACAGTTAGTAACAATTTTGACAATATTTTCATTAAAACTAATGAAAATATCACAACTTAACCTAAACAATTATCATGGGCATAGAGTTTACCTAATGAGGCATTCAATTAACTTAATTAGTTGGTAAGGTTAGATTAAGTTGCGATATTTTTGTTTTAATAAAAATATGCTGTCAAAATTGTTACTACCATATTTTTCAATGTATAAGACGCACCTTTTTTTTCCAAAAAAAGAGGTTTCAAAATCACCCTGCGTCCTATACACCAAAGGTCATAATATTACCTTTAGATGGGCTAGAAGAACTGATGGATTTTTACAAAAATTCATCATCTCTTAGTCCCTCCTGGCTGTGTATTGGTTTGGCCAATTTTACACTAAGTTTCTACACTTCTCAACCCACTGATAACAAGAAAAACAGTACGTATTGCATAATGATTTACTTTTATGTTTCATAACATAGGGTTGGGTAGGGTCAAATGGTTGTATTTTGCTATTTTTTAAATAATTCAATCAATTTTTGAAATTTTAAGTCTGATTGTTGATGTGGGTAGACAAATTTATGACATAAAAGTTATTGAGAAGTGTTTACCACTTTGGCAGGTCTAAAACACTTTTTTTTGTAAAAATCTGAAAAAAAAATTTACATATGAAAAATAACCCCTTACAAACTTCCATTTTCCTCAAAAACTAGAGTCACAGAAATAAATCTCAGCCCACATGATTAAGCTCATTTCAGGGTATATTCATGCCAAAACAAAGTTTTGTAAATCAACTACTCCAACTGAAAAATTGGGTTAAATCAAATCGGGTCAAATGGTGGCAAAGTATTAAATTTGAAAAAAATACTTAGCCACTATAAAAAAAAATGTGTGATAGGATAAGCTAATTCTTATATTTTTTAAATTAGTCATCATATTTAATATATTTATGACATGTTTATGTATATGTGATAGGGCCTATGTTAATGCATTTTTTCTTTTGTTCAAGATTAATGATTTGCTATTATGCCTTGTAACAGGGTTAGGAAAACCATTACCACCTATGACCCAGCCAAATTACCCGAGTTGGTTGATGAAGTAAATAAAGGAAGAAGTATTTATTCAGTAGCGAAACAGTATAATGTCCCAGAACAAACGTTGCGTCGGTGGGTAAAGAATCCACCAAGCAAAGTTGGATCTGGAGGTACAACTGTTCTGACACTGCCTGAAGAACAGTTAAGTAAGTGCATTGGAATATTTATCCAAATGTGGATACCCACATGATCGAGAGGACCTGAAGGATATGGTTCAGTCTTTCTTAAACTCAGTTGGAAGAGCAAATCCATTCAAGGATAATCATCCAGGCAATGACTGGGTACGACTTTTTGAGAAGAGGCATGCAAGTACAATCAGAAGATGAAGACCTGAACTCCTGACAAAGGCTCGGGCTGAAGGGCTTTCACCTGCTGTTCTTAAACTGTTCTTTGAGAAATACACTGCAGTGCTGACAGAACATGACTTGCTCAATGCACCCAATAGAATCTTCAACTCAGATGAAACAGGTCTGAATACAGACCCAAGGACAGGCAAAGTTTTTGTGCATTCAGCTTCAAAGAATGCCTATCTAATGCCATCTTCTGCAGGTAAAGCATGCTACTCTGTATCTCAGCCTCTGGAAACTATCTGCCATCTTTCACAGTCTACAAAGGGAAGCACTGTTATGACACATGGATGATTGGAGGTCCTAAAGGTGCAACATATGGTTGCAGTGATTCTGGGTGGATGACAGCTGCAAACTTTGAAACTTGGTTTATCAGATCATTTATACCTGAAGTTGCTGCCCTTGAAAAAGCAGTCATGCCTACAGAATGTTGACAAAGCTGTTTTCCCAATGCTACTTAATAAATTATGGAACAATCTTATGCCAGCACATGCAATAGCTGGCTTCAAAGGGGCAGGACTGTTTCCAGTGGACATGGAGACTGTGCAACACAGAATTGTTGTACCAGCATCAGAGTCAGATGAGCCTCCTCCTAGAAAACTACTGTAGCAATCTATTCTAAAAGTCATCTCCCCAAGTACTTCTCAAGCTGTGACAGATGCGCAACTAAATGCAAAACATAAAAGGAAGAGAGTTCAAAGAAAAAGAGGAAAAGTGTTGACAAAAGACTGTGCTTGAGTGACAGAGAAGCAAAGAATAAGAAAGTATATGCATCAGGTACTAATACAAAAAAGAAAGTGTTAGCCAAGAAAAAAATAATTTGTGAGCCTAGTAGTGACAGTGAAATGTCAGAAATCACGGAACCAGTAGTTGGTGGGGGAAGTGATGAGGATGAAAGTGTTGAAGTAAGCCAGTTGGAAGAACAGAAGTCCTACGTGATAGTCAGATATGAAGAACAATTTCCTGGCAGTGTGCAACTGAACAAGAGCACCATCACAGTGAAGTGTATGCAGATGGCAAGAGGCAAATGGAAATGGCCAACAAAAGATAACCTACACAATTACCCTAAAGGGGACATTGTTAAGATCATCCCAACACCAACCCTTATCAATGAAAGAGGGTTCTACAGTGTTCCCGCACTTAGCAATGTGTGGAGCCTACAAAAATAGTTATCTTTTATACTTGTTAATATATATACTTGTTATATAAAAAAATTTTAAAAAACCATTTGACCCCAGGCAAGTTTTTTTTGACAGTTTATTTTTAAGCTTCATAAAACTAACTAGTTTTTGTAAAACATACTAAATGTTTTACATAGCCTTTTAGCCAAGACCCACAATGTTATGATAAGCCATTAAAATCTATTCCAGCTCTCATAGTTTTTAATGCACACTTGCGTAGGTACCAAACTACCCCCATTTGACCCCACCCCACCCTATAATATAGTCTCCTGTATACTTAAATACTATTTTCTTATAATGAGTATGGGTGAAAGAAAATGTATCACCATACTTTTGATGGAGGGCTTTAACAAAAGTCAGCCTCACTAGTAGAAAATTACGGACATTTTCTGACAACTAGGCAGTTGGTCATAATTTTTTTCCTGAAAAAAGGCCTTGAAAATAGGGGCACGTCTTATACAAAGGTGCATCTTATACACCAAAAAATATGGTAACTAAAAAGAAGACATTAGGGGTGCTATTAACAAAAAGATTCAAAATTACTGATCATGCTATAGCCATATTTATAGCCTCAATTTTATGTACCTAAAACAAAAGATTGCCCAAATTCCACAAGGATGAATAAGCTCGTGATGGGACGATTAATTGGAATCGGAATCGAGAATTGGAAGAATCAAGCATTTTTTAGGAATCGGAATCGGAATCCGGAATCGAGAGAATTGTACCATGATTTCCGATTCTTAAAACGATTCTTTAACTTTTAATTGAACCAGTTTTGCAATGTAAACTTTAAAATTTAAATGAAAGAGGATAACAAATTTTATTTTTATTGTATTGTAGCTATACATTAAAACATGTATATCCATGATGTGTAATCAAGAAGATTAAAATGAATTGTTACAACTTAGTTGATTTTTATTTTTAAACCAATCTATTATAATTTATAATTTATATTACCATACTCATAATGTAAATAGTTAATCTTACCAGAGTAATATATGACAATTTCCAGAAAAACAAGTATAGAATTATATTTAAAAATATTGAGAATCGGAATCGAGACTTTTTAGTGGTATCGGAATCGTTAAAAATTTTGGTATCGTCCCATCACTAGTAAGCTCTATCAAAGGATGAATATCAGTAACAAGGAGAGAAATCATAAATTCAGAAGTACAACAAACAATTTACTTCAGTAGAGTACAAGCAACTCCACCAGCACTAGCCACTGCTGACCAAACTTGCTTATGGGTTAATACCGGTATTGAATTTTACTCCTAGTCACAAGCAGTTGAACAAGTACTATATATTGAATTACCATTAAAAACTAACTAAAAAATATATATATCTTATCTTGTGCAAATTTGTTCAAATGTACTTTTTTTAGTAAAATATATTTCTTGTTTTGGCTATAATGTACTTTTTTCATAAAACACTTTTCCTGATTTGGCTATTTTTTTGCTACTCTGGCAACTTAATTACTTCATTGTTTTCTGTTCTGGCTATTTTTTTTTTTTTTTCCTAATTGGATTCAGTTTGGTGGTGTTTGCAATAGAATTATGATGTGCCATTTGTGTGATTTCAACTTTGAGGACTTGATTCATCATGTACCCTAAATGAAGACAAAGCATTGGATGTTTTTATCAATTATGGCATTATTATTTCATCCTTAACTTGCCTGAAATGTGACAGCGAATGCCTAATACAAAAAGATCAAAAGGTATTTAGGTGAAATAACCAATATTAACCTGTTAAGTTAATTGAATGCCCAGTTAGGTCAACTGTATACCCTTTATGATTGGTTAGGTTAAGTCATGATATTTTTGTTAGTTTAAACAAAAATGATGAGCAAACTTTTCTGGTTAATTTTGAGGTGTTTTGCACATTTCCTGTGGTAATGCATCATTTAAAAGGGTATTAGTTACTTTTCAGCCCAGAATGCTTCCTGACAATTTTGAGGGGTTCTACATTAATGTCTCAACATGTACAAAACATTTATCAATAACATTTCCGTCGCAAATGTTTAGTTTATGAGATAGTTATCCATAACAGGCACTAGAAATTATTTGTAATAAATCATTGATATGTACTGAAATTCCAGAGGATTGGAAGAAAGCAAATGTGGCTCCAATCTTTAAAAAAGGAAATAGAAACTTGGCAAAAAACTAGACCCATCAGCCTCACCTCCATTATTTGCAAATTACTCGAAAGTATCATTAGAGGTAAAGTTACTGAGTTCCTTGAAGAGTGCAACCTTATAAATGATAGCTAGCATGGCTTTCGAAATGGAAGGTCCTGTCTAACCAACTTGATTGAATTTTATGATGGAGTCCTATTGCATTTGGACAATAAAGAGCCAGTAGATATAGTATACTTAGATTTTGCAAAGGCACTTGATACTGTTCCTCATGCAAGATTGTTGGTAAAAGTTAGAGCCCATGGTATAAGAGGTCATACAGCTGACTGGATAGAAGAATAAGTCTACTTGGAGACCCGTATTGAGCAGAGTCCCACAGGGGTCTGTGCTGGGACCTCTGCTTTTTGTTGTCTATATAAATGATCTAGAGAAGGGCCTATCATGTAAAACCTCAAAATTTGCTGATGATACTGATGTTAAGTTAGTAGCAGGAGCAATGATAATACAAAAAGACAAGAGTAACAGCCTGGGCAGATAAGTGCATGGTTATACATACTGGGCCAAAAAATCCAGAATTTGAATAAACACTGTGACTAATGAACTTAAACCCTCAAATCACTGTACGGTAATCAGAAATAAAGCAAATGCTAGACTCAATCTCATGCAGAGACACAGTGAATACAAATCACCCAATATTATAAAGCAACTATACATTTCATATGTGAGACTGCTCCTTGAATACTGCATTCAATTTAATAGTCCCTATTTGATACAAGATATTGAAAAACTTGAAAAAGTACAGAACTGAGCAACAAGAATGATCCCATCTCCAAGACAATTGACATATAAGGAAAGACTGGCGTATCTAAGCATGTTCTCATTAAAAAGGAGGAGGTTAAGGGGTGATATGATAGAGGTGTATGAAATGATAAAAGGGTTAGATAAGATAGATTTTGAGTCTCTTTTCATTAAAGATCACAATAACAAGACTGGAGGTCATAGTACCTATGAAATTATTTAAGCCAAGATGTAGAACAAATTTAAGAAAACAGTTTTACAAACAGAGTAATTAAGTTTTGAAACAGTCTGACAGAAGAAGTGGTGACTTCAGATGCACTGGATTCTTTCAAAAGAAGGTTGGATACCTTATGAACCTTATGTTGTTTCGTGTGTTGGTCTCTCTTCACACGGAGGTCAAGCTGGTGGCCCCGCCTCTAGGTCTGGCCTGGTGGAGGAGCGAGTTGCTTTCTTGCGCTCTCCACCGTACATAGCCAAGCATGCCCGACTCATCTGGTACTGTCCTGAGCCAGGCATCCAGTCTTTTCTTGAAGACTTCAACTTTGACCCCCGTTACGTTTCTGAGGTCCTTAGGAAGCTGGTTGAAAAGTCTTGGCCCCCTGACAACCAAGCTATTTTCCTTCAGGGTTGAGGAGGTCCCTTGTCGTGCTTTTAATTTGAGAACACTACACATTCTGCCTTTCCTATTTTCCAGTGTTGTTTGAATGGTAATTGTGTTTAGTTTTAGGTTTGGTACCAGTTTTTCGATCATTTTCCATATGTAGATTATGATGTACCTCTCTCTTCTTCTTTCCAGTGAGTACAGATTTAGTTTACGTAGTCTTTCCCAGTAGTTGAGTTCTTTGCAGCCATCAATCTTGGCTGTGAAATGCCTTTGCATTTCTTCTAGTTTATTAGTTTCTTCCTTTTTATATGGGGATGTCAAAACTGAGCAGTATTCAAGTTTTGGTATAATCAGTGTTTTTAGCAGGGGAATAATTACTGTCCTGTCCCTTCTCTTGAACATTCTTAGAACCTGTCCGGCGACTCTTTTTGCTTTATTTATCGCTATCTGATTTTGTGTTTCGAATTTCGCATCATCTGTCATTATTATCCCGAGATCAATCGCTTTCATGCTTCTCTGAATTTCCTGTCTATCTGGAGCATAATATGCAGTCTAAGTTCTTCTTTTCTACCATATCTCAAGAGTTGAAATTTCTCAGCATTGAATGACATCATGTTGTCTTCTGACCATTTGTATATTTTGTTTGTGTCCCTCTGCAAGGCCTCCACATCATGTACATTGCTGATTTTTCTGCTGATCTTTGTATCGTCTGCAAAGGATGTTACTATACTATTGCTGTTTACTCCGCTGTCTATGTCTGTTAGCATGATAATGAACAGGAGTGGGGCCAGTACTGTCCCTTGTGGTACTGAGCTGCGTACTTCCGATTCTGATGATGATATACCTTGAATTTTGACGACCTGCAGACGATCACTAAGGAAGTTGTAGATCCATTTTCCCACTTTGCCTGTTATTCCCATGTCTTTAATTTTATGTGCTATTATACCATGGTCACATTTATCGAAAGCTTTAGCAAAATCTGTGTGTATATAACATCGTAGTTGTCATTGCCTTCCAATGCATCTAGGATATTGTTGTAGTGCTCTATTAGTTGTGATAGGCATGATCTACCTGATCGGAATCCATCCATGCTGATTTTCGTTGAATCTTTCCTGTGTCTCCAGGAAATCATAAATTTTCTCTAACTATTCTTTCAAATACTTTGGTGAGGTGGGACGTCAATAACACTGGTCTATAGTTCTTTGCTTGAGATCTGTCCCCTCCTTTATATATAGGGACAATGTTTGCTCTTTTCAAGATGCTCGGTATTTCCCGTGTCTAGGGATCTTCTCCATATCCAGTATAAAGGTGGAGCTATTTCATTTTACAGTTTTTAATCAATAATGCATTCCAATTGTCCGGACCTGTTATAATAATGTTATAATGTTTCAGACCAACAAAGACCCTAGGATCCACTCATGGCTGGTCTACCTAACTGTGTTCGTAATCGTGTATTGTGTATGTCCTCCGTGGTGGCGGAGGGGACCTACAATTTTACGTGGGTTCCGAACCACAAGAACATAAGAAACTTATTTAAAAACTGCCGGTAAATTGGCAACGACCAATTTTTACGAAAGTAAATAATTATCAATTTAAAAATAATTATCAGTTTAAAACTAAAGATAGAATCTCTCAGTCCAGAGGAGCAAGTCATAATAGACTACTATCCACAAATATGTTACACTCTATATCTATTATATAACGGACATGCAAATATATCAGATCCAAAGAATCCAGTCAATTTCATTACGGTATCCATCAAGTCACAGTTCATATTGATTGCGGACGAAGTCAAATTTACAACCATATACATTACAATATATACACATACGAGGAAAAGTGTAGGTGTGGCTGTAAAGACTGTACAGTAATGAATGTAGCTGAATGTAGTTTCATTTGTTCTATAGCTCTCGCTACATCTTCTGGTGTAAACTCAAAGTCTGTTATATACTCTCCTTGCAATTCCTCTTCAAAGAATGCATTTATGTCAGGTATCACTTTGTCACTTTTTGGGGTACTGAAAACTGATTCATATTGAGCTCTCAATGTATCAGATATTTCTTTTGGATCATCAGTTAGTTCATTATTTCCCATCCTTCAGGGCCCAATAGCGGCACGCGTTTTTGTTTTCCTTTTTGCATAGCTATAGAAGTATTTTGGATTTTCCTTTATTGCTTCTACCACCTTTTCCTCTTCCCTCTCTGTATGGTCCTTAATCAGGGCTTGTATTTCCCTATCGATACCCTCCAGTTTTTCTTTTATTATTTTCCTGCCATTATCTCCGCAGTTTCCTAACTTTGCCTCCACTTTCTCTCTTTTGCCTTTCTAGCCAGCTCCTCTTTCCTTTTGGCTGTGATTTCGGAGCATATTTTTCTAAAATTCTCAGCGTTTTTTCCTCCAAAGTTGTTAGCATTTCTTCAGTTGTTTTATTCTCGAAAATTGTTCTCCATTCTATTTGGGCCATGTGCGATCTGATTGCTTCCCAATTTATAGTCTTCGAGTTTAAGTTAAAGGCCCCAAATTTACTTCTTTCCACAATATGTGTATTGTCTTCTAATGCTGCCATCATATTTGTTGATATCTCGATTAAGTTGTGGTCTGAGATAATGGTTGGGGTTATTTTTATATCAGCAATCAAGTTTGTGTTATTCGTGAATACCAGATCCAGGCAGTTATTTTTTCTGGTATTTTCTGTTATCTCCTGTGTCAGCATAAACTCGTTTGTGAGAGCCATCAACATTTTTGCTTGTTCCTGATCTTCTCTTGTGCCCCCCTTGTCCTGGTGAATATATATATTCCTATTCACCTTTTTGTATTTTC
Organism: Bathynomus jamesi; assembly: GCA_023014485.1. Lineage (NCBI taxonomy): Eukaryota > Metazoa > Arthropoda > Malacostraca > Isopoda > Cirolanidae > Bathynomus > Bathynomus jamesi. The sequence continues at coordinate 1,019,792 of JAJOZX010000997.1, read as the reverse complement.
TAAATGGGAAGTTAAAGTCTCCGCAGATCATTATATTGGGGGATGGAGGGTTTATGGCCTTTATTAGCTTTCTAATGTCATCAATGGCCTCCGAGAATTTTTCAGTTCGGGTGCTTGGAGGTCTATAGATGACTACAGTCAACCCTCGTTATAACGGACTAATAGGGGGGAAAAGGTGTCTGTTATAGCCGATTGTCCGATATAACCGACGGTACTGGTAACCTATGGTATACGTATATGATACGGTAATGGAGATACTATATACAGTACTGTGCACTGTCTGCTGAACACGATACATGATAAATGATACAGAAAATAATGAAATATAATAAAAATATAAAAGTTAGCTTGTCCTTGGCCTTACGAATGTCAGAAACAGTTTGCTTTTTCACGCCATACTCCGCACACACCTTGGCCACCAAAGCACCCGCCTCTAACTTCTTGATTAATTCCAGCTTCTGGGTCACCGACAGGGTCACACGCTTCTTTTCCTGGTTAACGTCGCCAGTGGTGTGTCCGGTTTATCCGATATCCGCTCTAACGGGGTCCGTTATAGCGAGGGTTGACTGTATTACTATCAAGTTTAGTTTTTCTATTTTCACTGCTAGGAGTGCCACATAGCTGTTTGATTTACTTATTATCGTCTCTGTCATATGACCTTCCTGTGCATATATAGCACAGCCACCTTTCCGTCTCGTCGTTCTATCCGCTCTTACTAAGTTGAAGCCCTCTATATTTATCTCTTTCTTATCAATACAATGTTCGCAGTTTTCACAATTTCCTTCGCAATCTTTAAGATGAGTTTCTGTGAGGCATGCGATGTCCGCCCTTGTTTCATCCATAAATCCTTTCAGGTACGAAACCTTATTGAGTGATTGGTTTGGTCTTATTCCTTGAATATTAGCCAGGACAATTTTTATGTTCTCTGTTTTTTGTTGCCCCTTGTGCATTTCAAGTTTGTTTTCCTTCGATATCGCTTGATTCGTTGCTCTATGATCCTCCGAAAGAGATCCATTTCCTCCTACTTGTATTGGTAGCTTCTTGCCAGGTAGCGATAGTTTGATGTCTGCAAGGGACATCTGGTGATGGTGTTTAAGCCCATTCTTATTGTATGAATAGTACAGGCATCCCCCGTTATACGATCGTTCGGTTTACGATTTCCCGCGTTAACGATTTTAAAAAAGTACCCCCATCTTTCGATTTATGATTGCCTTATTTCGCGTTAACGATCTCCAACTTGAAAGCATGTCTCAGAAAGGAACAAAACCGTGCCTACGTTGAGTCCAGCCCAAATGAGGAGGACGATGAGGACCCAGTCAGAATGCTTGATCTCAAAACCTTGAGAGATATTCTGACTGGTTTTGACACGTACATCGAGTTGGTGAAGGACAAGGACCCTAACTACGAATGTAGTGCTGCTGCTGTCAATCATATTGAAAAGGGTCTGAGCGTTTATCGGGAGATCTACCTGCAGAAAAGGAGGAACGCCAAGCAAACTACGATCTCCCGATTTTTCAAGCATGCAACAGCTGCCGAGGCAGGAGAGAAGTGCGTCGTCAGCAAATGCAGCAACAACTCCTGCACGTCGGCAGCAGGCTAGATCTCCAACTCCAACATCTTCGGGGATGGATTCTCCTGCAACTTCAGAAACTCCTCCATCTCCGAGGGACTCTCCCGAAGTCATCGATCCTCCTCCATCGCCCATCGATCGTCCAGCATCGCCCATCGATCCTCCTCCATCACTGACCAATGCGGGAGCTGGCCCTCCTCCCCCATCACCACCACCCAGTGGCGATGAGTAGGCATCGTTACCTCGGACTGATGCATCGTTGATGACTTGGACCGGATTTGAATACGATTAGGTGAGTGTTCATGTATAAATTGTCTTTTATTAAACACAATTTCTTACTTTCAGACACTTTTTGTACATAACAGTAAAATATATAGCAAAATAATAGTGGAATCTGCAAATTTTGGGGGTCTTCCAGAATGTTTGGGAACGTATCCCTATTTTTCCCATAAGGCCTTCAGTTCGATATACGATGGGGTTTTTAGGGACGCATCCCAATCGTATAACGGGGGACACCTGTACTAGTTTAGGATCAAGTAAAGATAAGCACCCCCCAGCCTTCTTCAATTAGCCTTATAAGGCTAACTAATGAAAATATCATGACCTAACCTAACCAATCGTTAAGTCAACTGTACACCCTTGATGATTGGTTAGGTTAGGTCGTGATATTTTCGTTAGTTAGCCTTATAAGGCTAATTAAAGAAGGCTGGGGGTGCTTATCTTTAATTGATCCCTAGTTTATTTCATATATATTATGTGCATTTGGATGATAGATCCCACAGCTCAACACAGGTGTGGGATATAGGGAAGCAGCATCTTGGGTTAGGGGATACTCTCTGTCCTTACACACTTGCCCATGACTCCAGATTTGAAAAAATTTACTGGAGCACAGCTCTGAATTTACTTTTTTTTCCCTTACACCACTAGATAAGTTAATGATAGTAAACTCTTGAATTGACGACATACCAATTACAAATTGTTTTAGCTAAACATAATAATACAATAATGTACAGTTTATAACTCACCTTAAGTTTATTTATTCATTGCAGCAGCAATGTATTGATTTACACTTGCTTAAATGGGCTATGGAAATGTCAAATTTGTTGCTTTTTGCTTTATTAGATTTGGATGCAACACTTGAACTTGAAGGCATATTTTGACTCTTCTCTTTATTAACCACAACAGCTTGGTGAGTTTCTTTTGTTAGGCGCAAAATTGCATTCAATGTCTTCTGGATTTGGGAATTTTCAAATTCCTCTAAAGCAGTTTTGTTAGTCTGATGCGCAGATTCCTCACTTACCTTTTGTTTCTTAGGTGGAGGAGAAGCACTTTCTTCAGTCTGTGAAACATCTAGTGAAAAGTTTCATTTTCTAGATTAGCAGTTGATGAAGTTGGTTCATTTTTCTGAGGTCTAGCACTAGCACATTTTGTGAACAAACTAAATGACTGCTTTGCCGTATCTCTTTGCTGCACTTCATCCTGGTATTTCTTTACTGCAATATCTAAGCTGTGGGCCCAAACTCTGGGACCTCTTGTATTGTAACAAATATTTTTTTGGAATTAAAATGTTCCTCCCAGTTTTGTTTCTTTGAATATTTGTTCTTGCATTGACCACAAAAGTAACCCCTTTTAACACCCTCACTTTTTCTCTCAACTTCATCAATATTAGGATCCATTATTGATTATTGACTACCTGAAAAAATACAAAATAAGTAAAAGTTAGTAAATATAGTATGGTAAAAGTGAGTAAAAGTAAGTAAATAGTACAATGAAAGTAAGTAAAAGTAGTGCTTTAAACTTAGTAAAAGTAAGGAAGAGTAAGTAAAAGTAGGTAAGTTAAAGTAAGTAAAAGTAAGTTTAAACTTAACTAAACTTTTCAATTCTAGAGTCATGGTGGATTACTTAAAATCGCACAAGTAATTATCTGGCCAATTTATCAAACCTGGCCGAGATCAATGGAACATAGTCCAATCCTGATAATTTTATATTAAAAAAATATACGTTTTAATAAAATTTTAATTATCAAAACATTGAAGCTTAACAAAAAATAAAAATAATTTTAAATATGGAATTACCAACTAAACTTAAAATAACTAAATTTGTAATTTAAAAAAATTGGTTTGTACAAGAACGTATACGCAAAAAAATTGCATAATGTCTAACGGATGAACAAAACCCAAACCCAAATTTACTTTTTCTCATGGTCAAATTTACTGAAGCAATGCTCCCAAGATCCCAGGAATCTGGAGTCATGCACTTGCCCCACAAACACCTTTAAATGGGAGACGCAAAATGGGTGCATACACATTTCTACATTACTGTATAGTCTTTACAGCCACACCTACACTTTTCCTCCCGAAGTATATATATTGTAATGTATATGGTTGTAAATTGTGACTTGGTCCGCAATTGATATGGACATGACTTATTTTTGGTTGGCAAGGTACTGGTATTGATGGGTACTGTAATGAAATTGACTGGATTCTTTGGATCCGATATATTTGCATGTCAGTTATGAATAGATACAGAGTGTAACATATTTGTGGATAGTAGCCTATTATGACTTTGATCCTCTGGATCCAGAGATTCTATCTTTAATTTTAAATTAATAATTAATTAGTTTTAAATTGATACTTAATTAGTTTTGTAAAAATTGGTTGTTGCCAATGTACAGGCAATTTTTACATAGGGTCATTCTCTGTCAGATCAACCAGTGCCTAACACCCTCATCTCTCAGATTTTGCTGAAATTTGGTTTATAGGGAGTTTGTGGGCCCTGAATCCATTTCTGAAATTATAAGGTCAATCCGACCAACGGTTCAAGAGATATGACCTCGGGAAATTTGAGGTCACTTGCGAGGTCACTAACATTTGGTGACCCATAACTTGGGTAATAATGGTCACAATTATATAAAAGTATATATATTTAGAATCAGAAAATGACAAGGAATCCAAATATGCAAGTTTTAGAACTCTAGGTTGAAAAATAAAAAAGTTACACTGTAACCAAAATTTGAGGTCACGATTTGACCTCTGGGGTATCAAATGAGAATTTTTTTTTTAAATGTAAAAAATGAAGGCATAGGCATTGGCTATTAGAATCAGCAAAAAAAAGTTTGTTTATGTTAGTATTTTTCATGTAACTAACATATAAGTGAACACCATATTCATAAGTTGTGCGTCAATTCTACCTATTTTTTCACACTTAAGCTCATAATTTGACCTATAGAAATTAAAATTACATTTTTTTATAGATATAAAAACAAGGCAAAAAATGTAAAATTGTATTTCACTGCTAATCTACACTGGCAATAATAGTTATAATAGTGAAAGGGGAAGACCTACTTAGAGGATTCATGTGCTAGCCTAATACAATTTTTGCGTGCTCGATGCTCTCATCAATTTCTTTTTGTGGAAAAATGTATTGAATTCTGCTGCCTCCTCTTAGGGTAGGACAACTCATTACAGTTAATATATGATGTCCTGGCACTGCACATGAATCCTTGTTTGATGGATAATAATATGCACTTGATCCTGATGACCCAGAGGGATGTAGAAAGTTCACAGTGAAATCATCAAACTCTTCACAATATTCCTCCACAATTCCATACCAAACTTGCATGTCATAAATGCAGCCAACATACTCTCCTGGTTTGACACATTTTAGGTTACCAAGCATTGCAGGTTCATTAGTAAAATGACTTTTCCTTATTCTTTTCTTTTCTCCAATGCCACTTGAAATGGGATACACCATCAGTTCTCCCTTGTTTAGGGGAACAAATCTATGATATTTCTGAGTTCCAGGAATAGCCCTACTATCCTTGAATTGATGTTCCAACCATTCTTCTGCATCTTTCAAATCAGCTGTAGTTACAAAGAAAAATTTATCTTCTTGCTCAAGTTTTCTTCACAAAACTGAAACATGTGTTCTGGTGTAAGAATTTGCCTCTCTGTAGTTCTCTGCAAACTGGCACGAGCAGTAGCTCTTTTCACTGTTCCTCCAATCCCATCACATGCATTTTTGCCATGGGATGTAGCAAAGAAGTGCCATTCACAAGACAGACCAAAATCCTCTTCATGGTAACAGAGATTTGTGAAGTTGTATCTGTTCTTATATTGGCCAGCACATCCATCTGAGAAATAGTGCACCTTCTTCAATTGTGGGCATCTGAATTTAACATATGTCATAAGCTTCAATATGAATGAGTAAACCATTATAGTGTTGTGTTTTAGTGATGCAGATAAGAAACAGACACTAAAATGGCAAAGTTCCTGGTCTGCAGATGATCTATAATAGATGACAAAAGGGTGAACTGTACACTGTGAATTGTCCCAGTGAAACCCTTGGGCAGCATCCTGGACAATGAAAGAATAATTCTCAGAGAAATCACCTACTATAACTACCTCGCTCTGAGGTGGTAGTGTTTCTTTCAACTGCTTGAAGTACTGTGATTGTTGCTGAGCAACAAAGTGATGACGAACAATGCGGGATATTTTCATGCTTAGGGATGATAAGTATTCATGAAGTGGCTCCACCTTATCAACCATTGTACAACGGTCAACAGTCACCCATTGCTTGTAAGATATTTCATTTGGAGCTGATTTCACACTGTCAAGTAACTCAAGAAAATCCAGGACACCCTCTTCTCTTGGGCAATCATTGCAAAGTTGCATCATGCAAGTCTCTCTTTCTGTACTGCAGACACTGTAATCCATAAGATCCTTGTATGAAAGACCTCTTTCTCCCAATGCAGCCAGCTGCAATTTTGGATTTTGATGGTATGTGTAGACACAGACAGAATGAGTCCCACCACTACCGGCAAGCACACAATATGATGGCCGTAATTTTGCAAATGTGGAAAATCCTATTTTGGGATTCTTTTCATCATTTTTATATAGTTCAAACATCTCTCTCAAATTCCCGAGGACCAATCGTTTTTTGCACCTTCATTGCACCTTCAGCACTGATAACTTTCACGCAATCCTTTTGGCCAGGACACATACGACTAACCTCTTCTGACTCATAGAATCTTCTAACTATATCTTTGTGTTCTTCAGATATCACTTTTCCTTTGCTCATTAGTGGAATCTTCGGAAGGATTCCATGTTCTGATTTAAGTGAATGGCTTCTTTTCACCATGTATGTTGTAGTTTGAAAGAAACTAGCTGTTTTTTCAATTGTGTATGGTGAGAGTGTCAATATTTGTAGTTTGTGATGGTGACATTTGCTCTCCAGGAATGACTGTTTCAATTCATTCATTAATTTGTCTAGATGTTTTTCAGATTTAGTTTCAGGTTTTGAAGTATCACTTACCTCCTCGGTAATTTGAACACCATAACTGAGTTCTAGCCTCTCCTTCAGGTGTTTCTGAGCAGATGATAGCTTACCACGAGCCTTGCGCTTTTTCTGGCTTAATGACAGCCCTTCTGAAAAGAACAGAAAAAAAGGTTTCACACACCTGAATATTAGTAATTAAATATTAATTATAGTACCTTAAATGCTATATAATTGGCTATATAGTAGATCAAACAGACCTTGTAGTAAAGTATAAGTTATTATATTAATTTATTACTTACTTTTTTTAACTGGTGTTTGGTCCAGAAATGCTAGAACTGGTTCAACTGAAGTTGAAGGATTTTCCTTTATCAAGCAATCACTGTCATTGTCCAGATCTTGAATTGAAGAGATGTTACTCAAGCCACTGATAGTAGATGATTCATTTGAATCCTGCTCAGACTCGTTGTTTTCAGTGGTACTAAGTATAGTGGGGTTTTTCATTATCAGTGTCCAGCAGTTCACACACAACAATGAGTCTTTTTTCACTCTTCCAGCACATTTTTCAACAAGTACATCAGTCACTTTTCTAAGATTGATTGTTATGCGTTTCTTGTGTTTTTGAATAGGGTCCTGGCAGTATTTCAAGTGCCGAACCATTGTATTTTGATCTGTAAAGATATAGGATTTACAATTAGGTAATATATTTTTTTAGAAAATATATAGCTATACACACTTAATATTTTAGGCCTTGATAGTCTCTGAGGCTCATTAAAACACCATACCCACCAGCCACCCACAGTGCTGGCTGGAACTGTACTAACCTGTAGACAAGGAATTTTGCAACTATCTGTGTTGATTCTGCACTTAGACAAGTAGCAACATGTTTCAACAGGTTTGTTTAGGCTACATGTGAGCTTAGTCTTCCCCTTTCACTATTATAACTATTATTGCCAGTGTAGATTAGCAGTGAAATACAATTTTTATTAAATTCTTGGAGCTTGAGGTCAAATTGATAGCTAAGATATAAAAATTCCTTGAAATGACAAGCAATTTATAAATATGGTGTTCACTTATAAGTTAGTTACATGAAAAGTACCAACATAAACAAACTTTTTATGATTGTTTCTATTAGTCAAGAACTCTGACTTTGTTTTTTATATCTATAAAAAATGTAATTTTAATTTCTATACGTCAAATTATGAGCTTAAGTGTGAAAAAAGGTAGAATTGACGCACAACTTATGAATATGGTGTTCACTTATATGTTAGTTACATGAAAATACTAATATAAACAAACTTTTTTTTGCTGATTCTAATAGCCAATGCCTATGCCTTCATTTTTTACATTTAAAAAAAAAATTCTCATTTGATACCCAAAAGGTCAAATCGTGACCTCAAATTTTGGTTACAGTGTAACTTTTTTATTTTTCAACCTAGAGTTCTAAAACTTGCATATTTGGATTCCTTGTCGTTTTCTGATTCTAAATATATATACTTTTATATAATTATGACAATTATTACCCAAGTTATGGCTCGCCAAATGTTAGTAACCTCGTGAGTGACCTCAAATTGCCCGAGGTCATATCTCTTGAACCGTTGGTCGGATTGACCTTATAATTTCAGAAATGGATTCAGGGCTCACAAACTCCCTATAAACCAAATTTCAGCAAAATATGAGAGATGAGGGTGTTAATTTCAATTTTTTTTGGTTGATCTGACAGAGAATGACCCCATAGTGAAGCCACCTTGATGGGCCGAAGTGGCCCTAGCGTGCCCACTATAAAATTTCTCATGTTCTTATCTAGCGACGAACTGTGTAAACATTTTTGAGGTAGCCAATCACAGGCCTCTATTTTGTCATATGACCTAATCCAGCAAATCACCAACCGATCTGCTTCCTTGTTCATCTCCTGTTTTCAGTTCAATTTCAAAATCACATGGGTGTTCTCCCTTTAAATGTAGTGTGTCCAATTTGTGTAATTTAGGTCTCGGGGTACGGGGTCAGATCAGAGCCCGCATAAAGATCACGCATCACAAATTGATCGGTATAAGAACATAAGAAATTTTTATAGTGGGCACACTAGGGGCCACTTCGGCCCATCGAGGTGGCTCCACTATGTAAAAACTGCCTGTACATTGGCAATATAACCAATTTTTACAAAACTAATTAATTATCAATTTAAAACTAATTAATTATCAATTTAAAACTAGATAGAATCTCTGGATCCAGAGGATCAAAGTCATAATAGGCTACTAGTTATCCACAAATATGTTACACACTATATCTATTTATAACTGACATGCAAATATATCAGATCCAAAGAATCCAGTCAATTTCATTATGGTACCCATCAATACCAGTACCATGCCAACCAAAAATAAGTCACGGTCCATATCAATTGCGGACCAAGTCACAATTTACATCCATATACATTACAATATATATACTTAAGAGGAAAAGTGTAGGTGTGGCTGTAAAGACTGTACAGTAATGTAGAAGTGTGTGTGCACCCATTTTGGGTCTCCCATTTAAAGGGTTTGTGGGGCAAGTGAAGATCATGAGTTTTTCAATACCTCACAGTACTATGGGGCACCGCTCGGCAGAGGAATCTCTTTAAATAGGGTGTGTAAGGACAGAGAGTATCCTCTAACCCAAGATGCTGCCTCCCTATATCCCACAACACCTGTGTTGAGCTGTGGGATCTATCACCCAAATGCACATAATATATATGAAATAAACTAGTACCATTCATGCAATAAAAATGGGCTTAAACACCATCACCAGATGTCCCTTGCAGACATCAAACTATCCAACCTTCTTTTGAAAGAATCAAGCGTATCTGAAGTCACCACTTCTTCTGTCAGACTGTTCCAAAACTTAATTACTCTGTTTGTAAAACTGTTTTCTTAAATTTGTTCTACATCTTGGCTTAAATAATTTCATACTATGACCTCTAGTCTGATTATTGTGATCTTTAATGAAGAAAGACTCAAAATCTATCTTATCCAGCCCTTTTATCATTTTATACACCTCTTTTATATTTTTTATTTTTGAATTTCCAATGCTAAAATGATAATGTAATACATATTTAGGTTAGGGGTTAGGTTTTCCATGAAACTTAGGTTTTTCTCATGTTTTTTGGTGTGTTTCATGACATTCTTACCTTCATTTTCGTTGGAAATGACTTTTTTTTTACCCCCAAAAAAATGATTCCGCCACAGGTTCCCAAATATTGATGGGGTATATCTTAACAACTGGTCATTTCCAACGGAAATGAAGGTCAGATTCGCATGAATCACATCAAAAACCATGAGAAAAACCTAGGTTTCATGGGAAATAGAAGTCTGGGCTGAAAAGTAACAATTACCTGTAATTGGACGAGTATGTGGTATTATTATAGTATTACACCCATCTAACATCCAGCAATTATTATATATTCATTAGGTAGATTTTTTAATTCTAAGACACTATTCTTCTATAATATTTCCGTCGCAAATGCTTCATTTTTGAGATATAAACGTTTTTTTGGTGTGTATCTAGTGTGTGTTCGTACGTTCGTTTGTGTGTTCGTTACATGTCTGCCCAATCACTGCGCTCCATCCATTTCAAATTTGAATTACTTTCGTACTGGAATGGAACACTCATTCAGAAGTACATTAGGCCTGGCTCTGTGATTTATAGTGATTCCTGGGCTGCCTACAAGACTATAAGTGATTTAGATTGTTAGGATAGGTTAGGATAGGTTAGGATAGGTTAGGTTAGGTTAGGATAATTTTGAAGGTGAAATTTATGTTTTTCCTATGGTTTTTGATGTTTTGAATGAATCTGACCTTCAAAACCGTCGGAAATGACTCGTTTTCGATTGCCGGCTGGGTGGAGGGGGGAGGGGGGTTATCTCAAAAACGAGTCATTTCCGATGGCTTTGAAGGTCAGATTCGTTCAAAACACATCAAAAACCATAGGAAAAACATAAATTTCACCTCCAAAGGGAGACAGGTGTAATACTATAAATTTACCAAGTATGCTACCTTTTCAGATTCATTCAGCCTAGCTGACAGGAGTGATCTTTTCCTTAACTTTAACAGAGGTTGTTGGTTAATTATGGGTTTTTAGTCAATTCATACTTAAAGGTTTCCGCTATGCTAAAGTAAATTAGCGTGGTTGCCACACGAAGTAAAACTCACCGTGTAGTCAGGGCCGGTTTTAAGCCGATTAGACCAATTTGTTCAAATTGGGCCCCGCGCACGCGCTCGAGTGGGGGCGCTATGATGAATTAATGAGTGTCCCGTGTGCACGAAGTTTCTTGTTACTGTGAAGGTAGTGAAACTATTCAGTCCATCCTCGTATATCTATGTTTCAATGTTTTATTGCTAATCGTTTGTTTATTTGTTTTGTAATTTCAGTTTATCGTCGCCGTTTAGCTTTTTTAAAAAAAAGGTAATTTGTGGATGATATTCAAACCCTCAACACAGAAAGAGCGCTGTTAATGAGATTATATAACAAAGCTTGGAATGTAAAGTTGTGTTGTTTGTTAAATATGTTCAAATTGTTTATATGTCCAAACTGCAAACTTGAAGTGTCTTAAGCCTGCATGTAACAGAGAAACGTGGTGGTAAGTAGATCCTACATATTAAATTAACTAGTTTTTGCCTCATTATCATAGAGAGCATTTACATTTCTATTTACTAGAGCTTTTCTTTTGCCCCCTGCGCTTTTCTTCTTACTCCCAGGCTTTTAAAAATCATGAAATCTTTTGCTTTAATCATTAGATGCATACATGCACATCTTTATTATTTTTCAGTGCCAGGGAGTCTTTATTGTAAATGATTTTGTTTTTGTTTTGTAATTTGTTTATCGTCGCCATTTAGCTTTTTTAAAAGAAAAGTAATGAAAAGCCCTACATTCATCATCATCATGGCAAGCACAAGCAGAGATAGAGACAAAGGCGAAAGTATTTGAGCGGCAATCAGAAACGAGCACTGGCCAAGGCTAAGGCAGCTGAAAATTAAAAACAAAGAGGTGCTCTAGCGAAATTTCTTTCACTCCAACTTTGAAACGACAACGGGTAGAGGGCCCCGCTAGGCGCTAACAATTTTCTAATTGGGCCCCGCACTTCCTAGCGCCGGCCCTGCGTGTAGTCGTAGGGCCACACTAAGTAAAACTCACCGTGTAGTCGTAGTCTCGCAGGGTAGGCTAAGACAATAAGTCAGGTTACGGCCCTCTCAGGCCAAGACAAAACTAAACTACTTTCGGTCTAATACTTATTTGTATGGATAATAGCAAAAAAAAATCTTACCTTCGAAGGTCCATTCCCATTATAATATTTCGGTCACATCTGTACTTATCAAACCCTTCAGCACGTAAACTTAGGGATACTAAGGACACATGAGAATTATCCATAGCCTGCAATTGAATTCCATAATCCGCACAATCCCATGAAGCTTCATTTAACAATTCCTTAATTGCATCCAAAACCTTCTTCAATAAACTTCCCTGTACCAACCTTGCTTCAAACATTTTGATTGCCTGATATCATAAAAGGTAAAAAAAAGCCTGGTGAAAGCCAAATAATCCAGACAATTTGATTCCTGACAGAACAAGAACACGCCGAACTAAGAAAAATGACGAATAGAAGAATTAGTGCTCAATTTTCGCGGAAAAATACAACACTGAAAGTAGCGTTGCCATCTGGTTACAATAAAATCTGAAGATTTGGGCCTTAAAAAATAGAAAATAAATAAATAAATAATAAATAATAATAAATATATATATATATATATATATATATATATATATTATAATGTATAATGTTTCAGACCAAACAAAGACCCTAGGATCCCTCATGGCTGGTCTACCTAACTGTGTTCGTAATCGTGTATTGTGTATACACATACGAGGAAAAGTGTAGGTGTGGCTGTAAAGACTGTACAGTATGTAGAAATGTGTGTGCACCCATTATGGGTCTCCCATTTAAAGGTGTTTGTGGGCAAGTGAAGATCATGAGTTTTTCAATACTCACAGTACTATGGGGGCACCGCTCGCAGAGGAATCTCTTTAAATGGGGGTGTAAGGACAGAGAGTATCCCCTAACCAAGACGCTGCCTCCCTATATCCCACAACACTTGTGTTGAGCTGTGGGATCTATCCCCACAAAGCCTAATTTTACTACTTAAACTATACCCTTTCTATCAACATGCGCGTCCAATCGATTCTTAAACATGTTTATAGACGTGCTACTAATTACTTCTACCGGCAAACTATTCCAGCTATTTACTATTCTAGCGTAAAAAAGTTTATCGCAACTGCTGTCTCGAACCTTCTACTTGTCAACTTACACCCGTTATTTCTAGTCCTATTATATTGAGATATTTCGAAAAAGCTATCTCTATCTACGTTATCAAACCCATTCATAATTTGAAAACCTGGATTAGATCACCCCTTAACCTCCTAGTCTCGAGTGTAGTTCAATTTTAAACTCTTTAAGCCTATCCTCGTACGACTTTGACCTAAGAGACGGAATCATCTTAGTTGCTCGTCTTTGAACTCTTCGATTTTGTCTATACTTTGCGCATATGCGGATTCCAAAATTGGAACCGCGTACCAAATGGGGTCAAACTAATGATTTATAAAGAGGAACTATAATATCGCCCTCTGTTTCCTGCCTCGCAACCATTCTTCTAGCCAATTTATTACTACACCCCTGATTCCATGAGCCTTAGTTTTTTCAATCAGTCTTTTGTGCGGCACGGTGTCAAACGCTTTTTGAAAATCTAAATACACTCCATCAACCGCCCGATGTCTATCGTAAACGTTAACCACGCTTTGGAAAAATTCTAAAAGATTAGTTAAGCAAGATTGTTTCGCCTAAAACCGTGCTGCGTATTTCTGACCAGATTATGCACTTCTAAGTGTTCGACTATACGATCCTTAATTATTGATTCCAGTAGCTTACCTACAACAGAGTAAACTGATTGGCCTATAATTTCCCGCCGCACCTTTATCGCCTTTCTTAAAGATAGGTGTTACGTTCGCTAACTTGAAATTATCTGGTACGCACCCCTCAGAAATAGACGCATTAAAATCTTTGTTAGCGGCACAACCAATGCTATCTTTTAATTCTTTTAGTTGATGGGATATATGGAATCTGGACCCGTGTGATTTACCGCGTTTTCATTTTATCATATAGCGCATTACTTCCCCTTCACTAACGACAATATTATCCAAAATATTACCATTATCAAAAGGTATTATGTCTATGACCGTAGGATATTCGTTACACTTCTATAGTAAAAACTGACGTAAAAAATTCGTTTAGCAGGTAGCCATTTCCTTGTTTCAGAGACTAGATCTCCATTTCCATTTTTTAATGGACCTAAAACACTTTTTACTGGATTCTATTATTGACGTATTGAAAGAATCGCTTGGGTTTTCTTTACCGTCACGAGCTTGGAGATTTCAAATTCGCGTTTTGACTTTTTTATTACACTTTTTAGCTTCACGCCTTAGAGATATGTAGTTGTTTCGTAACAACAGATTATCTTTATACGGACTTGTATAGCCTATAAGCCCTCTCTCTACTCTTTATAATGTCTCCTACTCTAGAAGTAAACCACAAGGGCTTGTGTTTACTATATATATATATATATATATATATATATATATATATATATATATATATATGCTGTGTGTGTAACAGTTTATATATATACTGTATATATACGTGTGTGTGGTGTGTTAGACATGAATAATATATAGTACAGTACATGCACTTTCACTTTTCATTTCGTTCGACTGAACTTAGTCAAGAAGTCAAGTCTGATTCGTTCTAAATTCAAAATCTAACTAGACTTGACTCAAATTTGCCGAAGCCAGCTCTGGAGGTGGCTGGAGAAAGGTCGAGTACTTTTTGTGAACAAACAATTGATCCCTGCTAAATCAAAGGATTTCAAGAAGTCATTGCCATTATTTAGGTTCATATATTGACTAAAAGAAAATATATTTATTGATGTTGGAAGGCTTTGCAAGAATAAATTTAGGCATGATATGCCTTAAGTAAAGAATTTGCCTCAATCATTGCAATTTTGGGCAATATTGACCAAGGTTATCGTTGCTGTGGAGAGTTCAACCTAGGCCATAGTCTAAGCCTTATTCAATATTATTGTGGATATGATTCATGATAGAAGCCTGAAGTTAGGACCCCACTGCTCTATAATGAGTGTCCAGACCAGGGGTTCCTAACCTTTGGCACTGCGCCCCCCTTTGGTCAACCTTGTATCCATGCGCCCCCCATACCCAAAGGGCGAAAGTTTTCGTAAGTTCCATATGGACGTCTAGAATCCAGATAATTATAGGATTAATAATAAAAAACATCAAAGTTCATGTGTTTATGAGATGACGGATGTCAAGTTTTCCCTAACGAAGTAAATTACCCATATATATTTTGGGAATATATATTTGAATGGCATTTGTTGACCACCTCACGCACCCCCTAGGAATCTCAAACGCCCCTCAGGTTGTATGGAAAACTGATGAGTGGGTAGTTGGGAGGTAACGAAAATGGTTCACTGAGTAGGTAGGTAGTTAATCTAACAATTATTAAATTCCTTTTATGTCAATAACTGGATGGATGAAACCAATTGGTTGCTCACCAGAGTTATTCTCCACACTAGTATTTATATACTGTTGACAAGAGCGTGCTCGGTAATAGATATACATACCGATCAACCAACCGTAGAAAAAACTAAGAGGACGCTGGTGGAAAAAGCCCCGCGAAAGGAGAACAAAGGAGAACGAAAACGAGGAACGGGGCGACAAGACGGAACGAGAGGAGGGAGAAGAACAGGCAACGAAAAAGATCCCCACCAGCAAGTACGCTCTTAACATTAAACAAGACCGGAAAAGGGACTCTCTAATAACTAGCAGTAAGTGACTAAGTGTTTTAACCAGTCTAAATAAACTCATTAAATAAGCTCGGTCAGACAAATTAGGCCTACATTGGTCCTAAGACCTAGTATCACTCATGCTTATACAAAGGTGAAGGTATTGCCCTAACCTAATTTGGTGAGGAATCCTACTGTGGACCTCATTTATCTGCCCGCTCTGGACCATTTCCGGAATCTCTAGGCTTGACCCCTACAAGGCTAGACTTAATCTACTCTATAGTTTAGACTGGAGTATAAGGGGTGGGTTAATTGTGGACCGAATTCATACAGAGCATTTTTCACATTGGTGGTCCGTGTGGGGAATTTACAAACCTTAACCTTACTTAACAAAAATTGCAGAATTAGGCTAAATGGTCTAGCCTAAGCCTAACCTAATCAAGCCTAATTAGGTCTACAACCTAGGGCCTCCCTAACTAGGAACATTTACATTTAAGGAGTCTCATTCTCTTATAAGCTTAGACCTGAGTGACACATAAGTACTTGGGGGGGATTAAACCAAATTTAAAACTTGACTGTTTTTGTCTGTGATCTCTCTTCTCTGGTAATTTCTTCTTGTCCTATATTCATACGATCCCCAGTTAAACAACATTAGTGAACAAGCATTTAAAATGCATACAACTCCAAGCATCCAATTCTTTTAAGAAGAATCACTCAACAGATTTTTTCAACAGGCACATGCATTCCTTGCAATCTGTGTGTATATATATGTATAATATACACTGTACTCTTTACATGTGTTAGAAAATCTAGAAGAGGAAGAACCATTGTTGTCCCAAGGCGATATGATGACTAAGCTGATTGATGCAGCATTGCTTGTATATATTAAGTTAAGGTGTATATATATCCATCTCATAATTGTAAGGTTAGTGAAAAATTCACTTAATAGAGCTAGCATTTTTGGGCTCTTGTGGCATCAGTGTTTGGGACGCTGGTGGCATCATTTTGGGGCGCTGCGCGTCTTTCTACTCGTTTGTGGGATGTCGTACGTACAGGGTGTGGTCTTGTAGAGAGCTCTCTTGCAATTCAGTTTGGTTGTTTAGATACAAGATTGTTGCACCGTGCAATAGTCCAGGTTGCGTTGTTGTTGCAAGGTTGAGAAAGAAGACCATAAATAGTACCCTTTTTGTTTACATTAAATTCATGTAACAAAGGTCTAAGTAGGCCCGCATCGAGTCAGCAACCCTGAGGTTACCCTGAGGTAGGACCTAATAGGATCTCAAATCCGTAAGTTTTAATTTAGCTTAACTTGGGCTTCAGGTAGAACTGGCCCTTTAGAATTTGGCCGTTCACGGCTCAGCTGGGATTTTGAACCCGACAAATAAATAAAATAACATGGTCCTTCAGAACCGGATTCTACCCCAAGACTGAGTCAGTGACTATTTTTCGGCAAAGTTCTGATTGTGCAAATTGTAGCCCAAGTTAGGCCTAGACGGGTTGAGTATTATTGAATTAAGGTCCCAGGGTAAAGTTTGGTCGCCCAATTGCGAAACTTGGCCAGTCGTCTGTCGTTGTTTTGGCCTACATTTTACCGGTTTGGTTAATTTTGGGTTATTATTGAATTAAGGTCCCAGGGAAAGTTTGGTCGCCCAATTGCGAAACTTGGCCAGTCGTCTGTCGTTGTTTTGGCCTACATTTTACCGGTTTGGTTAATTTTGGGTTATTATTGAATTAAGGTCCCAGGGTAAAAGTTTGGTCGCCCAATTGCGAAACTTGGCCAGTCGTCTGTCGTTGTTTTGGCCTACATTTTACCGGTTTGGTTAATTTTGGGTTATTATTGAATTAAGGTCCCAGGGTAAAAGTTTGGTCGCCCAATTGCGAAACTTGGCCAGTCGTCTGTCGTTGTTTTGGCCTACATTTTACCGGTTTGGTTAATTTTGGGTTATTATTGAATTAAGGTCCCAGGGTAGAAAGTTTGGTGCCCAATTGCGAAACTTGGCCAGTCGTCTGTCGTTTTTTGGCCTACATTTTACCGGTTTGGTTAATTTTGGGTTATTATTGAATTAAGGTCCCAGGGTAGAAAGTTTGGTTGCCCAATTGCGAAACTTGGCCACTTGTCTGTCGTTGTTTTTGGCCTACATTTACCAGTTTGGTTAATTTGGTTTATTATTCGTAGGCGAAGGTTGCAGACCAGTGCGCCAGTTACTTGGGTGGAAAAATTGGTATTCCATACTGGTGTTGGTTAGTACCCCACCTAGCAATTCAGTTTATTTGAAAGTAAAATTTGCGTTTGATCAGTTTGGTTAAGTATTTCTGCCAATTCAGCTATTTGGCATTGAGCCCAATTGTTGTTTGCATTGAAGATGAGTGCATCTGAATTGAACAAATTTATAAAAAGGAGAAGCGCCTACAAAGGTCTAATTACAAAGGTCATTGCCACTATAGATTCTGCCATAGAGCAAGAGGATTTACGCTTAGTGACTGCGCAGCTTTCCATATTAGAAACTAAAAAGGTTGCTCTAAGTGAGGTAAATGTTAAAATTGAGGCTCTTATAGAAGAGGATGAAATAGAAAATAACATAATTTACTTTGAAGAGATTATTGATGATATAATTAACGTAGGCCTCCGAGCAAAAGAGTTTAGTAGCTCAGTACAGTTAGAGACCAGGTCTAATAATGAAACACAACACTCAACAAATGATGTTTGTGAAGTTAAGGTTAACAGATCTGTAGTTCAATTACCGAGGCTTGTACTCAAAACATTTTCTGGGAGTATTCAGGAATGGCAAGGATGGGCAGACAGTTTTCAATCAGCAGTTCATTCTAGTCAAGTGTTAAGTGCCGTGGAGAAGTTTAATTATTTGCGGTCCCTCTTGGAAGGGGAGGCAGCAAAGACTATAGCAGGATTAGCATTAACAGAGGCTAATTATAATGTGGCTTGGGATATATTAAAGAAACGGTTTGGTAAGCCAGAGATCTTAATTAAAAGCCACCTCCGTGCACTTTTAGCTATACCTCCTGTTAATAATCCTAATAGTGTCAAGGAGTTACGGCAGTTATATGATGAATTTGAAATTAGAACTAGGTCCCTGGACAACTTGGGTGTAGGAATGGAAAGTATGGTATAATGTTGGTTCCTACACTGGAGTCTAAATTGCCTAGCTCAATTTTGCTTGAATTAAGTAGGGGACACTCTGCAGAACATGTGTACATCCCCCTTCAGCAGATGTTAAGTCTTTTAGGCACAGAATTAGCAAGACGAGAGGGAGTTGAGTTTGCACAGTGGGATGGTAAACAAGGGGACAAAGGCAGGCACAGCACCAAAGTTTCCACAAAAAGGAATAGCCCAGGTACAGTGTCAGCTCTACATGCCTCCTCTGAGAATAAATTAAAGGGAATCAAGGAATGCATATTTTGCGAAGGCAACCACAAGTCATATAAATGTGAGGTGGCTGAGGCCTTACCCTTTGAGGAGAGAAAGGACAGGGTAACTAAGTCCACAGCATGTTTTAAATGTTTTTTGAAAGGTCATAGAGCAAGGTTTTGTAAGTTTAAAATTTTGTGCAAAAAATGTCATGGTAGGCATCAGCCATTATTGTGTGAAAACACTCTAGTAGGCCTACCCCAGAAGTAGAGACATCAGTGGCACATGCCACTGCTATGCAAGGGAGTAAAAGTAAAGGGGGATTATTGCAAACAACTGCAGCCTTATTAATTGGGAATGAGGGAGAAGCTACTGTAAGAGTGTTGTTTGATAGTGGTAGCCAGTGTAGTTTTATTAAGACCAGAATTTCCAGAAAATTGAAGTTTAAAGAACTTAAGAGGGAAAATTTAAGAATTTCTGGGTTTGGGGGTTCCGTTCAAAACCGAACCAAATTTAAGAAGGTAGAAGTTCTGGTTAAAGGGTTGTTACCGCAAAGTCCCACTATCAAGGTCCAAGCTGTAGAGATTGAGGAACTTTGTGCTCCAGTCACTACTTGTTTAGATATGGCATGTGTCCAAGAATTGCAAGTTAAAGGAATTAATTTGGGCAATAATAAGTTTGAGGAACAGAAGATATTAGTCTTTTGATTGGAGCTGACTATTATTGGGACTTCATCACTGGTAATATTGTCCGTACATCTCAAGGCCCGGTAGCTATTGAAAGTAAGCTAGGCTGGATGCTACATGGTAGTTATTGCAATGAAATGGAAGTTAAGGCTCTTTTTGTTAAGATTGAGGAGAACAGCCATGGTCTGGAAAGGCATTTGAAAGCGTTTTGGGAACTTGAATCTATTGGCATAAAGGACAACCAGGCAAGTACAGTGAACAATGATGTTTTAGAGCAATTTGAAAAAGGGATTGGGTTTAGAGATGGTTGCTATGAAGTTGGCCTACCATGGAAGGATTCTTGCAAACCCGGTTCAAACCTTCAGCTAGCTAATCGGAGGTTGGAGACTTCATTGTACAGGCTAAGAAAAAATGAGGAGTTGTTAATTGAATACGATGAGGCCATCCTAAGTTATGTAAGGGAGGGCTATGCTGAAAGGGTGCAAGGTGAGCTGGTGAGCCAGGAGGCACATTATCTGCCACACCATGCAGTGGTACGGCGAGACAAAACTACCACCAAACTGAGGGTAGTTTTTGATGGCTCAGCCAAGGACAAAGGTGGTGTGTCCTTGAATGACTGTTTGGATGCTGGGCCAAATTTAAATGCAGATTTATTTTCCTTGTTACTGAGATTCAGGTTTGGTAGAGTAGCATTGACTGCAGATGTGAAGCAAGCCTTTTTGCGGATAAAGTTAAAACCAGAGGACAGAGATGCAGTAAGGTATCTGTGGGTGGATACGAAAGACTTGTTGGAAAATGAACCTAAGGTTCAAGCATATAGAATGAAGTCAGTGTTGTTTGGCCTCAGCTCTAGTCCATTTCTGTTGGCAGCTACTATGCAGTACCATTTTAAGAAATATTCTGAAGTCTATCCTAACACTATTGAACACATAAGGAAAATTTTTATGTTGATGATTTGCTGTGTTCCGTGGATAATACAGAAATGGCTAAACAGATATTCATGGAGGCTAGAGCTATAATGAGGGAGGCTGGCATGGAGCTTAGAAAATGGC
The DNA here is from genome assembly GCA_023014485.1 of Bathynomus jamesi. NCBI lineage: Eukaryota > Metazoa > Arthropoda > Malacostraca > Isopoda > Cirolanidae > Bathynomus > Bathynomus jamesi. The sequence continues at coordinate 998,964 of JAJOZX010000997.1, read as the reverse complement.
AGACCAATCATTCGCAATTACAAGAGTTTATGAGTCATTCCTGTGTAGTACCTGATGCAGCAGAAAGTATTGAGGATTCTGGTATTAAGGAGTTGTGGGCAATAGACGCAAAGGTGCTAGGCATTGTTTGGCAGCAAGATGATGATTTGTTTACCTTCAATGGGAAATCTTTAGTAGAGCTGGCTGAGAATGAGACAAGGTGGACAAAACGTACAGCTCTTAGTTTGGCTTCAAAGGTCTTTGATCCTCTTGGATTCCTGGCTCCATTTGTGATAAAGTCAAAAATTTGGTTTCAGAGCCTCTGGGAAATTGGACTTGGTTGGGACCAAGAGTTACCTGATCATATGGTGGTAAGGTTTGGTTGTTGAAATATTGGTTCAAAGAATTGGCACATCTTGGAGACATTGAAATCCCAAGATGGTACTTTGGAGAGTTGAACAATAGTCCAGACAATTTGGAGCTGCACATCTTTTGTGATGCAAGTGAGGAAGCCTATGCAACTTGTATTTATATAAGAGGCGCATTGCAAGAGGAAGTAAGTTGCAGGTTGGTTGCTGCAAAGAGCAGAGTAGCACCTTTGAAAAGGCTTTCTGTTCCAAGGTTGGAATTGATGGGTGCGTTATTGCTAGTCGGCTTGCAGTTACAGTGCAAAAGTCTTTGGCCCTCTATGAAATTCCAAGCTATTATTGGACAGACTCCACTATAGTTTGGCACTGGTTAAGAAGCCAGGCAAGGAAATGGAAACCATTTGTTGCCAATAGGGTGGAGGAAATTCAAGCGCACACAGATCCCAAGCAATGGAAGCATTGTCCAGGCACCCAAAACCCCGCTGATTTACCAACACGAGGAATTTCAGTGAAAGATCTTGCACAGTCAAGTTTGTGGTGGAATGGGCCAGAGTGGCTAAAACTTGGAAGTGAAAACTGGCCTTCTAATCAGCCTATTGTAGGAGAATGCCAGGCTGAAGAAGCATGGGTGAGTGAGGTGAGAAAATGCGCTGTGAACAGTTGTCAAGTTATGCAGCAGGACCCCATATTGAGGCTTGAGGACATTAGCAGTCTGAAAAGATTGTTAAGAGTGACAGCATGGGTATATAGATTTACCAACAACATTAAGGGAGAAACAAGAAGGGAAGGAATTCTGAACAGTAATGAGATTCAGCAAGCCAGGAAATACTGGGTGGTATATATGCAGAAGGAAAAATTTGGTGAAGAGAGAGAATTGCTCACCAGCCATCCATTACAGGTTCTACCAACACATTCTGCGCTCAAGGGTTTGGATGTGTTTTTGGATCAGGATTATTGAGAGTAGGAGGTAGACTACAGTTTTCTGGGCTTCCAGAGGAGAAAAGACATCCAATTTTGCTACCTTCTGGGGGGCACTTTGTGGCCTTTTGATCCTGGATACTCATCATAAGCTGTTACATGCTGGAGTTAGAGAAGTGATAATAGAGATAGACAACATTTTGGATTCCCAAAATTAGACAAGTAGTAAAAAAGGTCTTGCATAAATGTGTGGTTTGCAAGCGTTGGAGTGCAAAGCCTTATTATGAAAAGGTGGCTCCACTTCCAAGAGAACGGTGTGTCTATACTGCCCCATTTGATGTAGTGGGAGTAGACTTTGCAGGGCCAGTCTATGTGTATGAGCGGGGAGTCTAACAAAGGTTATATATGTCTTTTCACCTGTGCTACCACCAGAGCAATCCATTTGGAGTTGGTAAGCAACTTAAGTAGTGATGTATTTCTTTTGGCCTTTAAAAGGTTTGTGAACAGAAGGGGTTTCCCAAATAAAATCATATCGGATAATGCAAAAACCTTCAAAAAGGCTGCAAAGGAACTCCAAGAAATTTGGTCCTTGCTAAAAGAGGAAGGATTCCAATCTTACTTTTCACACCAGGGGTACAGTGGGAGTTTATTGTTGAGAGAGCACCATGGTGGGGAGGATTTTGGGAAAGGCTAGTGAGAAGTGTAAAGTGTCCATTAAAGAAACTTTTAGCTAATGCTCATTTGAGCAAAGAAGAATTCTGCACTGTTTTATGTGAAGTAGAAGCAATGGTGAACAGTAGGCCTATCACTTTTGTTTACAACAGTATGCAGGATGCAGAGCCATTGACACCAAATCATTTTCTTTGTGGTAAACGTTTAACATCAAGCCCAGTGTGCCAGAAGACTTGCAGCCTATCCAGAGCACTCAAGGAGAGTTAACCAGACGGTTCAGGTACCTTGAAGAGCTACAAGATCAGTTATGGAAGGGTGGCAGATGGAATACTTGCCAGAACTCAATTATTACCCATCAGGCAAGGTAAAGGGCTCCAATGCAAATTGTATCAAGGTGGGAGACGTGGTAATGATTGGGGATGAAAGACCAAGGCAATGCTGGAAGCTTGGCATAATTGAAGAATTGTTTGTTGGCAAAGACAATTTAGTTAGGTCTGCACTGGTAAAGACTTCAGGAGGAAAGTTAAAGAGACCTATACAAAAACTCTATGCTTTAGAAATCAGCAAAAAACACAGATAGTCAAGATGAAACATTTGAGTTACAGCCTCATGGAGAAGGCTTGGCTAACCTTGCGGAAGGTAACGACAACAATGCCTCTTCGGTGGGGAGTGTTAGAAAATCTAGAAGAGGAAGAACCATTGTTGTCCCAAGGCGATATGATGACTAAGCTGATTGATGCAGCATTGCTTGTATATATTAAGTTAAGGTGTATATATATCCATCTCATAATTGTAAGGTTAGTGAAAAATTCACTTAATAAGAGCTAGCATTTTTGGGCTCTTGTGGCATCAGTGTTTGGGACGCTGGTGGCATCATTTTGGGGCGCTGCGCGTCTTTTCTACTCGTTTGTGGGATGTCGTACGTACAGGGTGTGGTCTTGTAGAGAGCTCTCTTGCAATTCAGTTTGGTTGTTTAGATACAAGATTGTTGCACCGTGCAATAGTCCAGGTTGCGTTGTTGTTGCAAGGTTGAGAAAGAAGACCATAAATAGTACCCTTTTTGTTTACATTAAAATTCATGTAACAAAGGTCTAAAGTAGGCCCGCATCGAGTCAGCAACCCTGAGGTTACCCTGAGGTAGGACCTAATAGGATCTCAAATCCGTAAGTTTTAATTTAGCTTAACTTGGGCTTCAGGTAGAACTGGCCCTTTAGAATTTGGCCGTTCACGGCTCAGCTGGGATTTTGAACCCGACAAATAAATAAAATAACAACATGTGCCACAAATACACTCAACCTATCTGAACATAAGCAAGGATTGCATGGGTTACTCAAAAGGGTCTTATGGCCTACTTTGGCCATAGCCCAAACACTGAACCTTGGTCTTATGGCCTACTTGGCCATAGCCCAAACACTGAACCTTGGTCTTATGGCCTACTTGGCCATGAGCCAAACAATAAGGTCTTATGGCCTACCTTGGCCATGGGCCAAACAATAAGGTCTTATGGCCTACCTTGGCCATGGGCCAAACAATAAGGTCTTATGGCCTACCTTGGCCATGGCCAAACAATAAAGGTCTTATGGCCTACCTTGGCCATGGGCCAAACAATAAAGGTCTTATGGCCTACCTTGGCCATGGGCCAAACAATAAAGGTCTTATGGCCTACCTTGGCCATGGGCCAAACAATAAAGGTCTTATGGCCTACCTTGGCCATGGGCCAAACAATAAAGGTCTTATGGCCTACCTTGGCCATGGGCCAAACAATAAGGTCTTATGGCCTACCTTGGCCATGGGCCAAACAATAAGGTCTTATGGCCTACCTTGGCCATGGGCCAAACAATAAAGGTCTTATGGCCTACCTTGGCCATGGGCCAAACAATAAGGTCTTATGGCCTACCTTGGCCATGGGCCAAACAATAAGGTCTTATGGCCTACCTTGGCCATAGGGAAAACTATTACAAGGGTCTTATGGCCTCCCTTGGCCAGAGACCAAACAATACAAAATAAGACCCAGACTATGGATAAACCAAAGACTGTTCCCAGAGACCAACTAGCTACAGCCAAACAGACAAAACTTGATACTGTAGAATCAAATGTGACCAACTGTAATACATGAACACCTATATTACAGAACTTTAATATAACTGTAGCCTCAAAGACAGTGATAAACACAGTTTGAATGATTGCCTGATTGAGGGTCCTAATCTCATTTCTGACCTTGTGAAGATCTTACTGAGGTTCAGGTTAGATAAATATGCCGTACAAAGTGACATTTCAAAGGCATTTTTGAGAATAAATCTTAAAAATGAATATGATAAGAACCAACTTAGGTTCTTATGGTTCAAGGATCCATTTGATTTGAATAAAGGGTTCATAACCTATAGATTTAATGTTGTGTTGTTTGGAGCCAATTGCTCACCTAGCCTATTAGCATTGACAATTAGACATCATTTGAACCAGTTTAATAACTCTTTAACATTGAACTTCCTTAAGGAACATTTTTACGTAGACAATCTAATAGGCTCAACAACAACAAAATCTGAATTATCTGAAGTCTATGAACACTCTCAAACATTATGCAACAAGGTAACTTTGAACTTAGAGAGTGGATTTCAAATGATGAGGATTTAAACAAAAAGATTTTAAAGGATAATAATGGTCTTACTGAGCCATCAGACAGAGTTAAAACTTTAGGTATGAACTGGTATTTGGATGCAACTTCTAACAGTCATGATTCAATCTGTACTAAAGGTTTTAAACTTGATGAGGAAGCAAATACTAAAAGACAAATATTATCAGAGGCTTCCAAAATTTTTGATCCCATGGGTCTATTCCTGCCTTCAACAATAAAATCAAAGATTCTCCTCCAAGAAATTTGGAGGACAAATGTTGGGTGGGATGATCCAATAACAAATGAAGATCAAAAATCTTGGAAGAAGTTAGCTGCTGATTTAACAAAAGTGCAGAACATTAAAATTCAAAGGTGCTGTGGGTTTAGGGATAAGCCCCAGAGACTTCATGTGTTTGCTGATGCAAGCACACAAGCTTATGGGTGCTGTGCGTATCTTGTAAGTCCTACAGAAAGTCATCTAATTTATGCAAAAGGGAAAGTTGCACCTCTCAAACCTACCCGAACCATACCTCAATTGGAACTATTGGCTGCTGCATTAGCCATTAAAACCATTTCATTGCTTAAGGATGCTTACCATGATGTGAACATAACTGATATCCACATCTGGCTTGACAGTCAGATTTGTCTTGCCTGGATACGGAATGATAGCATTAATAGTAAGAATATCTTTGTAAGAAATAGGCTAAAAGAAATAGCTGAAGCTAATGAAAGCCTACAAGTAAACTTTCACTATGTTCCAACTAAACAAAATCCAGCAGACTTTCTGACCAGAGGTTTATCCTACAAGTTGTTGAAGTCAAACAAAACTTGGTTCATGGGACCTAAGTGGCTCTGTAATACAGACCAATGGCCTGTGGAACAAGTTAACTTGACATTAAATTTAATCTTTTCAAATGAAAAGGTTGAACCAATCACTAATTATGAACAGTATTCTGATTTCAGCAAACTTGTCAGGGTCACAGCCTACTGTTTGAGGTTTGCTCACAACTGTTTAACTACAATAACAAACAGCTAAATAAAAACAATCATAATTATACAGAAGTTGCAACCAAGTACTGGATAGGCCATGCACAACAAAAAGAGTACAATAAAGAGTTAGAATTCTTGACTAATGGGAAACAAACAAAAGAACCTGTACCATCAGTAGTTGTGGATCTAAATTGTTCAGAGATGAGGAAGGCCTTCTAAGGTGTAAAGGGAGATTAGACAAATCAAAACTGTCATACAAAAGCAAACATCCAATCCTTTTACCTAGATTTAGCTATTTGACAACATTAATCATCAGAAAACACACAATGATGTACATCATATGGGGGTACCACAGACACTAACTACATTAAGAAAAACTTATTGGATACCCAAGGGAAGGATCACTGTTAAAACAGTCCTGAGTGAGTGTGTCACATGTAGGCGTATTCATGCTAGGCCCTATAGGAAACCAAATCCTCCTGCTTTGCCAGAGGAGAGAGTTACTCTCAACAGACCCTTTGAGACTGTAGGCATTGACTATACAGGAGCATTGACTGTAGGGGTGGTTGACACTGAACAAAAAATGTACATTGTACTGTTTACATGTGCTGCTCACGAGCTGTTTATCTGGATGTTGTGGAGGACCTTACAGCAGAATCTTTTGTTGCTGTCTTTAAGAGATTCTGTGCACGACATTCAGTACCCAAGACAGTTTGGACTGACAATGCTACATATTTCAAGGCTGGTGAACAAGTCATCACGACTTGTTAAGCAACGAACTCACACAATTATATATACAAAATTCAAACATAAAGTGGAAGTATATTCCAGTTGCCTCTCCTTGGTATGGTTCTATCTGGGAGAGGAATATACAAACAGTAAAGAATTGCTTGAAGAAAGCAATTGGTAAAAAACAGATACACTTATTTGAGTTGCTCACTCTCCTGGCTGAGATTGAGAACATCATCAACAATAGACCACTCACTTATGTGAGTGACAACATTAATGACCCGGAACCATTAACTCCAAATCATTTGATTCGGGGAGAACAAGTTAGTCTCCTGCCGGACTACAATATAGACTCTTCAGAAGACCCAAACTGGACTCAACGACACGATGAACTCCAGACTAAGTTACAACACTTAACTAGAGTTAAAGCTCATTTTATTAAACAGTGGAAAACTGAGTACTTGATGGGTCTAAGGGAGAGACATAAACAAATGACTAAGAAGGATTGGTCTGACACAATTAAGGTAGGGGACCTTGTTCTCATACATGACAGTACTCCAAGACAATACTGGCCTCTGGCTAGAGTTTTAGAACTCAGACCAGGGGCAGACGGGGTAACAAGAGTGGTCAAATTAAGGACTTCAACGGGTGACACAACAAGAGACATTTCTCTTTTGTACCCTTTAGAGTCTGGACCCAAAACAATGGACTTTGGAGAACCTTCTCCACTGACAGTAACAACTGGAGACACTGAACTTCCAGTAACTATTCCTTTGACAGTAGGAGTGGTAACGCATCCTACTACAACATTGACAGACACAAGACCTCAGCGACAAACAGCATTAAAGGCGCGACTATTTTTACAACAAAAAATAGATGCTGGGGAATTGTAATTTTATCTTCTAACTTTCACTTTTTCTTTTCTTATGGTAAAGACCATAGACAGTTTCATCCTATGGATGTATATTTTCTCTTCTAATTAAATGCTACACCTTCTCCATGAGAAGGTGAGGATAGGCACTGTTAATCAGATTAACAGGCATTTACAGTCAAATAGTTAGCTAGTCTACACTCAGACATAAAAATTGGTGACAATGACACCAAAATTTTTATCTCCCGGGGCCCCCAGTATATGGAAAACTGATGAGTGGGTAGTTGGGAGGTAACGAAAATGGTTCACTGAGTAGGTAGGTAGTTAATCTAACAATTATTAAATTCCTTTTATGTCAATAACTGGGTGGATGAAACCAATTGGTTGCTCACCAGAGTTATTCTCCACACTAGTATTTATATACTGTGTGACAAGAGCGTGCTCGGTAATAGATATACATTACCGATCAACCAACCGAGAAAAAACCAAGAGACGCTGGTGGAAAAAGCCCCGCGAAAAGGAGAACAAAGGAGAACGAAAACGAGGAACGGGGCGACAAGACGGAAAACGAGAGGAGGGAGAAGAACAGGCAACGAAAAAGATCCCCACCAGCAAGTACGCTCTTAACAATTAAACAAGACAGGAAAAGGACTCTCTAATAACTAGCAGTAAGTGACTAATTGTGTTTTAACCCAGTCTAAAGTAAACTCATTAAATTAAGCTCGGTCAGACAAATTAGGCCTACATTGTGGCCTAAGACCTAGTATCAACTCATAGCTTAACAAAGGTGAAGGTAGATTGCCCTAACCTAATTTGGTGAGGAATCCTACTGTGGACCTCAATTTATCTGTCCGCTCTGGACCATTTCCGGAATCTCTAGGCTGACCCCTACAAGGCTAGACTTAATCTACTCTATAGTTAGACTGGAGATATAAGGGGTGGGTTAATTGTGGACCAATTCATACAGAGCATTTTTCACAGGTTGGGAACCACTGGTCCAGACGAATGGCTAAGATCAAATGCTTTTGAGACATCCAGAGAACATAAAAAGATATTTGTATTTAAAGTAGTATTTAACAATCGTCTCAGGAAATATATGCACCTGTCAGTACAATATTTCTCTGAATCCATGTTGGTTATCACTAGTGTACAGGTAACATTCAAGTATATTAACTAGTGTAATGTATATTCAAACATGTTACAAATAATACTAGCCAAAACAATTAATCTATACGTATTATGGGAAAACTATACACGCTTACAACATGGTATCGTATGTGGTACCTTTACTTCTTAATTAAATATAAATTATTAATTAATTGAATTAAATATCTACAAAATTGCCTCGGGATTGGCGACATAGCTTATTGGGAATGAAATGATTGTCATACGTACATAGAACCCATATGTAGGCATCGGGCTTGCATGACAACAAGAAAACCAAATTTATGATCTCGTGTGCAAACTTTTCCACTGCCAACTCATGAAAATTACATCGAGAAACGAGTCAACGACCTTTGCGAAATCAGCAAATAATAAAAATACGAAGATTATATTATAGCGTCTCACTCGGAGCTGCTTATGTTACAGCAATGCTTTAAGCAAGGAAGATGTGCTTTGTCTTCCTATAAGTTCTGAGTGAAATCCTCTTCATATAAAACTTAATAACTATAAGAAGGATAGGCCTGTTCCTTCAGGTGTTTAAATAGTGACTGCCTATATTAGTTACATCGAGTCAACTCATTGTGTAGCTCCATCGTACCACGGCCCTACATCGAAAAAGATCGTCGCGCCCTCATCGAAACGGAAGCGAGGCCCAACGAAATAAGAAAGTAAGGCAATTCCTTTCTTTACCATTAGGCAGCGCAAATACCGAAGGCAAATAAACAAAGAGGTCCTTTGAAGACCTACATATACATAGCTCTCTAACGAAAAAACATAGGGCTTTTGTCGTTAACTCTCCACTGAAGTCTGCTGGAAATTTTCAACGGATGAGGGTATCAGGTAGTGTTGAAAAATAATCGAAACTTCACAAACCGGTTTTTAATCGATCTGTTTTTTGAAAACCGGTTTTAACCGGTTATGACCGAAAAGTATAGTAATTTTTAAAAGCCACAATTGAAAGGTACTGACTTTAACTCTTAACAAGCATAGCTTATCGCCTATTTTTTGGTCAAAAGAATGCAAAAATGCAGCATCATATGTATGCATATGAATAAGAAAATGACAACTTTGACATATTTTATTTTAGCCAAAATAATACATTATTCAAACAATTTAGATTTGAAATAATTTTTAAAAATAAAACATCTATACTTAGAAAGAAATAAACTTCTTTTTGTAAAAAAATTATAAAGAATAAAAATAAAATTTATCTCTATTTTGGAAAAAACATTGAAATAAAATTTTTTAATAAAAAAAACTTTACCTAGAAAACAGAAAATTGACTCTTCGTGTAAGAAAAAATATATAAATTAATTTAGATTTTATCCCTATTTTGGAAATGACATCTTAAGAAACAGGGCATTAAGGGTAGGCTGACCATATTTCCTTGAGACAAAAACGGGACATTGGGATGGCAAAAAAGGGACGGGGGTTATGTAATATTCTGTATTCATGAAAAAGTAAGTACATAAACATATTGAGCTTACAATTATTCTTCAGTGACAGAACCCATACAGAACCCATAAAAAAAACGGTACTGTCCCGTTCAAAACGGTACGTATGGTCAGCCTAATTAAGGGTCTTATACTGCGAATAGAGCTTTAGTCGACTGACTCTACACTACAGCCTACATGATGATACAAACTGAAGATCGATTTGCCAGATAGGCAAAAATTATACTGAAGAGCAGTTGCCAGTTTGTCACAATTTAACTTAATAGGTAATGTATTCGGTTATTTTTTGTGCGCTGTAGCGCGTAGCTGCACGTTCGCGCAAGTTTGAGCCAAATAAAAAAAATCAATCGATAAAACCGGTTTTTTCTTTCGGTTTTCGATTTTTAGGGGGAATTTTACAAACCGGTTGAAAACCGGTTTTTACAAACCGGTTTTCAACACTAGTATCAGGCAATCAACCCATAGCCCTATATAGTTTTTTCACACTTATCCTTACGATTAATTTTACACTTCTCTCTTTTATTATCAGCATTGAATTTGAAAAACCATGTATTAGTAAAACTGTAAAACACATAGCTTACAAAAACATTCTGTCACTGCTATATTTATGTTGCATAGCAACAATATCATCAAAACCACATAATTTACTGCAGTCTCAACTTCTTATGGGCTTTTTTAGTCTTAGTTACACTATTATATCAGATTATCTGGCCTACATGTAGCATCACACCTAATATTATTGTTCCTACGTATATAAATAAATCACTGTACATAGTGTTCTTTTCATAATTTGACAATATTCTCAATTCTTGTTATACCTTCAATGTTAGCGGCAAGAGAGTATAATTTTATTTAATTCTTTAAATACTTCCCAGACGTCTTTTGAATTCTTACTGGTATGGCTTTTAGCCCTCAGCAACTATCGGTGGGTCAATTCTGAAACTGACTACATTTGGTTATTTTATCATGTGAAATAATGATAGTAGTTAAGGCAGAGCATTTTTTAAACTTTTCCCATTGAGCGACAAAGGCAGATCGGGAAGTACGGGGGGGGGGGGGATTAAGCGTTAAAGATACTATGGATCCGGATGTTCCCTCATCAGGCCACCATCCCCGTGTGGTCTGAAATAACACTAGCATTATCTATATATAAATATTCAACGTAAATTTCATATTTACATTTAGGATAAACAGTTCTGATTGTGGCCCACTCACTAGGTTAAAAAAATGTTCTGAACACCAGTACTTACTTCCCAGCAAAAAATATCCACTGATACCAATTACAAAATCAACTTGCTTGTAATTAGTGGAACCAATGCAATTCAAGCACTTATAAATGCCTAAACGGCTAGGGAAATCTACACCAAATTTAGCATACACGTTCAGAGAGAACCAAGGAAGGTTTTAGTAACACATCCGCCCCTCCCAGTTCTCCCGAGGTTGTGTTTAGGGGAGCTTCTGCTGCGCAAGGTGTAACGGACGTTCTAGTATCGTATGTTTCGTGCATTAATTGCCAATTTATCAATTAGTTGAGAAGTTGGTCTCAATTGGGCATTTACCATTTGGTAATTGAAGAACTGGCTCCATTTTGGGTACCCTTTTATTTTGTATATCTTTTTTAAGTTTATGGTAACTTTATTGAGAGAGGAAGCAATTTGCTTATATATATTAAGTTACAGTGTTGTGTGCGCTATTTCCTGAAAATAGCGGCGTTACCGCTACAACTATTCATTTGGAAAGGTAGTGCGCTACCGCCATAGCAACTCATTTGGAAAGGTAGTGCGCTACCGCCACAGCAGCTCATTTGGTGTTAGAAAATCTAGAAGAGGAAGAGCCATTGTTGTCCCAAGGCGATATGATGACTAAGCTGATTGATGCAGCATTGCTTGTATATATTAAGTTAAGGTGTATATATATCCAGTTCATAATTGTAAGGTTAGTGAAAAATTCACTTAATTTAGCGCTAACATTTTTGGGCTCTTGTGGCATCATTGTTTAGGCACTCTTGTGGCATCATTTTTTTGGGGCACTGCGCGTCCTTCCTATTCGTTTGTTGAATGCGGCATTTACAGGGTGTGGTCTTATAGAGAGCTCTCTTGCAATTCAGTTTGGTTGTTTAGACACAAGATTGTTGCATCGTGCAATAGTGCAGGTTGTGTTGTTGTTGCAAGGTTTAGAAAGAAGACAATAAATAGTGCCCCTTTTGTTTTTTAGCTTAATTTTATGCAACTGAGGCCTAAGGTAGGCCCACATCGAGTCAGCAACCCTGAGGTAGGACCTAATAGGAACTCCAAGTCCGTAAGTTTTAGTCTAGCTTAACTTGGGTTGTGTGGCCCTTCAGAGCTTGGCCGTTCAGGGCTCAGCTGGGATTCTGAACCCAATAAAAATAAAATATAACATGGTCCTTCGAAACCGGATACTAGCCCAAGACTGAGTCAGTGACTATTTTTCGGCAAAGTTCTGATTGTGCAAATTGTAGCCCAAGTTAGGCCTGGACAGGTTGAGCATAATTAAATTAAGCTCCCAGGGTAGACAGTTTGGTCGCTCAATTGCGAAACTTGGCCGCTAGTCTGTCGTTGTTTTGGGCCTACATTTTTATCGGCTTGGTTAATTTTGGTTTATTGTTCGTAGGCGAAAGTTGCAGACTTCATTGCGCCAGTTACTCGGGTGGAAAATTTAGTTTTCCATACTGGTGGTTGGTCAGTACCCCAACCAAGCAATTCAGTTTATTTGAAAAAAAAAAGCAAAATTTGAGTTTGATCAGTTTGGTTAAGTATTTTTGCCAATTCAGCTTATTTGGCATTGAGCCCAATTGTTGTTTGCATTGAAGATGAGTGCAGCTGAATTGAACAAGTTTAGAAAAAGGAGAAGCGCCTACAAAGGTCTAATTACAAAGGTCATTGCCACTATAGATTCTGCCATAAAGCAAGAGGATTTAAGCTTAGTGACTGCGCAGCTTTCCATATTAGAAACTAAAAAGGTTGCTCTAAGCGAAGTAAATGTTAAAATTGAGGCTCTTATAGAAGAGGATGAAATAGAAAATAACATAATTTACTTTGAAGAGATTATTGATGACATAATTAAAGTATGCCACAGAGGAAAAGAGTTTAGCAGCTCAGTACAGTTAGAGACCAGGTCTAATAATGAAACACAACCCTCAACAAATGGTGTTTGTGAAGTTAAGGTTAACAGATCTACGTTCAATTACCGAGGCTTGTACTCAAAATATTTTCTGGGAGTATTCAGGAATGGCAAGGATGGGCAGACAGTTTTCAATCAGCAGTTCATTCTAGTCGAGTGTTAAGTGCGGTGGAGAAGTTTAATTATTTGCAGTCCCTCTTGGAAGGGGAGGCAGCAAAGACAATAGTAGGATTAGCATTAACAGAGGCTAATTATAATGTGGCTTGGGATATATTAAAGAAATGGTTTGGTAAACCAGAAATCTTAATTAAAAGCCACCTCCGTGAACTTTTAGCTATACCTCCTGTTAATAATCTCACTAGCGTCAAGGAGTTACGGCAGTTATATGATGAATTTGAAGTTAAAACTAGGTCCCTGGACAACTTGGTTGTAGGAATGGAAAGATATGATGTAATGTTGGTTACTATACTGGAGTCTAAATTGGCTAGCTCAGTTTTGCTTGAATTAAGTAGGGGACACTCTGCAGAACATGTGTACATCCCCTTTCAGCAGATGTTAAGTCTTTTAGGCACAGAATTAGCAAGACGAGAGGGAATTGAGTTTGCACAGTGGGATGTTAAACAAGGGGACAGAGGCAGGCACAACACCAAAGTTTCTACAAAAAGGAATAGCCCAGGTACAGTGTCAGCTCTCCATGCATCATCTGAGAATAAATTAAAGGGAATTAAGGAATGCATACTTTGCGAAAGCAACCACAAGTCATATAAATGTGAGGTGGCTGAGGCTTTACATGTTGATGAGAGAAAGGACAGGGTAACTAAGTCCACAGCATGTTTTAAATGTTTTTTGAAAGGTCACAGAGCAAGGTTTTGTAAGTTTAAAATTTTGTGCAAAAAATGTCATGGCCGGCATCAGCCATTATTGTGTGCTCCTAGTAGGCCTACCCCAGAAGTAGAGACATCAGTGGCACATGCCACTGCTATGAAAGGGAATAAAAGTAAAGGGGGATTATTGCAAACAGCTGCAGCATTATTAATTGGAAATGATGGAGAAGCTAATGTAAGAGTGTTGTTTGATAGTGGTAGTCAGTGTAGCTGTATTAAAACCAGAATTTCCAGAAAATTGAAGTTTAAAGACGTTAAGAGAGAAAATTTAAGAATTTCTGGGTTTGGGGGTTCCGTTCAAAACCGAACCAAAGTTAAGAAGGTAAAAGTTCTGGTTAAGGGGTTGTTACCACAAAGTCCCACTATCAAGGTTCAAGCTGTAGAGATTGAGGAACTTTGTGCTCCAGTCACTACTTGTTTAGATATGGCATGTGTCCAAGAATTGCAAGTTAAAGGAATTAATTTGGGCAATAATAAGTTTGAGACTTCATCACTGGTAACATTGTCCGCACATCTCGAGGTCCGGTAACGATTGAAAGTAAGCTAGGCTGGATGCTACATGGTAGCTATTGCAATGAAATGAAGGTTAAAGCTATTTTTTTTAAGATTGAGGAGAACAGTCATGGTTTGGAAAGGCATTTGAAAGCGTTTTGGGAACTTGAATCCATTGGCATAAGGGACAAACAGGAGAAGCAGGCAAGTACAGTGAACAGTGATGTTTTAGAGCAATTTGAAAAAGGTATTGGGTTTAGAGATGGTTGCTACGAAGTTGGCTTCCCTTGGAAGGATTCTTGCAAACCCAATTCAAACTTTCAGCTAGCTAATCGGAGGTTGGAGACTTTTTTGCACAGGCTAAGAAAAAGTGAGGAGTTGTTAAATGGATAAAATGAGGCCATCCTAAGCTACGTAAAGGAGGGCTATGCTGAAAGGGTGCAAGGCGAGCTGGTGAGCCTGGAGGCACATTATCTGCCACACCATGCAGTGGTACGGCGGGACAAAACTACCACCAAACTGAGGGTAGTTTTTGATGGCTCAGCCAAGGACAAAGGTGGTGTGTCCTTGAATGACTGTTTGGATGCTGGACCAAATTTAAATGCAGATTTATTTTCCTTCTTACTGAGATTCAGGTTTAGTAGAGTAGCATTGACTGCAGATGTGAAGCAAGCCTTTTTGTGGATAAAGTTAAAACCAGAGGACAGAGATGCAGTAAGGTATCTGTGGGTGGATACGAAAGACTTGTTGGAAAATAAACCGAAGGTGAAAGCGTACAGAATGAAGTCAGTGTTGTTTGGCCTCAGCTCTAGTCCATTTCTGTAGGTAGCTGCTATGTAGTACCATTTTAAGAAATATTCTGAAGTCTGTCCTAACACTATTGAACACAAAAGGACAAATTTTTACATTGATGATTTGCTGTGTTCCGTGGATAATACAGAAATGGCTAAACAGATATTCATGGAAGCTAGAACTATAATGAGGGAGGCTGGCATGGAGCTTAGAAAATGGCAGACCAATCATTCTCAGTAAGTCAGTTACAAACGTTTATGAGTCAGTCCTGTGTAGGACCTGATGCAGCAGAAAGTATTGAGGATTCTGGTAGTAAGGAGTTGTTGGAAATACACACAAAGGTGCTAGGCATTCTTTGGCAGCAACGAGAGGATTTGCTTACTTTCAATGGGAAATATTTAGTAGAGCTGGCTCAGAATGAGACAAGGTGGACAAAACGTACAGCTCTTAGTTTGGCTTCGAAGGTCTTTGATCCTCTTGGATTCCTGGCTCCATTTGTGATAAAGTAAAAAATTTGGTTTCAGAGCCTCTGGGAAATTGGACTTGGTTGGGATCAAGAGTTACTCAATTATATGGTGGTAAAGTGAAAATATTGGTTCAAAGAATTGGCACATCTTGGAGACATTGAAATCCCAAGATGGTATTTTGGAGAGTTGAACAATAGTCCAGATAATTTGGAGCTGCTCATTTTTTGTGATGCAAGTGAGGAAGCCTATGCAACTTGCATTCATATCAAAGGCACATTCAAAGAGGAAGTAGGTTGCAGATTGGTTGCTGCAAAGAGCAGAGTAGCACCTTTGAAAAGGCTTTCTATTCCAAGGTTGGAATAGATGGGTGCAGTTATTGCTACTCGGCTTGCAGTTACAGTGCAAAAGTCTTTGGCCCTTTATGAAATTCCAAGCTATTATTGGACAGACTCCACTATAGTTTGGCACTGGTTAAGAAGCCAGGCAAGGAAATGGAAACCATTTGTTGCCAATAGGTTGGAGGAAATTCAAGCACACACAGATTCAAAGCAATGGAAGCATTGTCTAGGCGCCCAAAACCCCGCTGATTTACCAACACGAGGAATTTCAGTGAAAGATCTTGCACAGTCAAGTTTGCGGTGGAATGGGCCAGAGTGGCTAAAACTTGGAAGTGAAAACTGGCCTTCTAATCAGCCTATTGTAGGAGAATGCCAGGCTCAAGAAGAATGGGTGAGTGAGATGAGAAAATCCACTGTGAACAATTGTCAAGTAATGCAGCAGGACCCCATATTGAGGCTTGAGAACATTAGCAGTCTGAAAAGGTTGTTAAGAGTGACAGCATGGGTATATAGATTTACAGACAACATTAAGGGAGAAACAAAAAGGGAAGGAATTCTGAACTGTAAAGAGATTCAGCAAGCCAGGCAATACTGGGTGGTATATGTGCAGAAGGAAAAATTTGGTGGAGAGAGAAAATTGCTCACCAGCAGTCCATTACAGGTTCAACCAACACATTCTGCTCCCAAGGGTTTGGATGTGTTTTTGGATCAGGATTTATTGAGAGTAGGAGGTAGACTATAGTTTTCTGGGCTTCCAGAGGAGAAAAGACATCCAATTTTGCTACCTTCTGAGGGGCACTTTGTGGAATTTTTGATCCTGGATACGCATCATAAGTTGTTACATGCTGGAGTTAGAGAAGTGATAATAGAAATCAGACAACAGTTTTGGATTCCCAGAATTAGACAAGTAATAAAAAAGGTCTTGCACAAATGTGTGGTTTGCAAGTGTTGGAGTGCAAAGTCTTATCATGAAAAGGTGGCTCCACTTCCAAGAGAACGGTGTGTCTATACTGCCCCATTTCATGTAGTGGGAGTAGACTTTGTAGGTCCAGTATATGTGTATAAGCAAGGGGAGTCTAACAAAGGTTATATATATCTTTTCACATTTGCTACCACCAGAGCAATCCATTTGGAGTTGGTAAGCAACTTAAGTAGTGATGTATTTCTTTTGGCCTTTAAAAGGTTTGTGAACAGAAGGGGTTTCCCAAATAAAATCATATCGGATAATGCAAAAACCTTCAAAAGGGCTGCAAAGGAATTCCAAGAAGTTTGGTCCTTGCTAAAAGAGGAGGGATTCCAATCCTATTTTTCACATCATGGGGTACAGTGGGAGTGTATTGTTGAGAGAGCACCATGGTGGGGAGGATTTTGGGAAACGGCTAGTGAGAAGTGTAAAGTGTCCATTAAAGAAACTTTTATGCTCATTTGAGCAAAGAAGAATTCTGCACTGTTTTGTGTGAAGTAGCAGCAATAGTGAACAGTAGGCCTATCACCTTTGTTTACAACAGTATACAGGATGCAGGCTCATTGCAGAGCCATTGACACCAAATCATTTTCTTTGTGGTAAACGATTAACATCAAACCCCAGTTTACCAGAAGACTTGCAACCTATCCAGAGCACTCAAGAAGAGTTAACCAGAAGGTTCAAGTACCTTGAAGAGCCACAAGATCAGTCATGGAAGAGGTGGCAGATGGAATACTTGCCAGAACTCAATTATTACCCATAAGGCAATGTAAAGGGCTCCAATGCAAATTGTATCATGGTGGGAGAAGTAGTAATGATTGGGGCTGAAAGACCAAGGCAATGCTGGAAGCTTGGAATAATTGAAGAGTTGTTTGTTGGCAAAGACAATTTAGTTAGGTCTGCACTAGTAAAGACTTCGAGAGGAAAATTAAAGAGACCTATACAAAAACTCTATGCTTTAGAAATCAGCAAAAACACAGATAGTCAAGATGAAACATTTGAGTTACAGCCTCATGGAGAAGCCTTGGCTAAACTTGCAGAAGGTAATGACAACAATGCCTCTTCGGTGGGGAGTGTTAGAAAATCTAGAAGAGGAAGAGCCATTGTTGTCCCAAGGCGATATGATGACTAAGCTGATTGAGGCAGCATTGCTTGTATATATTAAGTTAAGGTGTGTATATATCCATCTCATAATTGTAAGGTTAGTGAAAAATTCACTTAATTTAGCGCTAACATTTTTGGGCTCTTGTGGCATCATTGTTTGAGCACTCTTGTGGCATCATTTTTTTGGGGCACTGCGCGTCTTTCCTATTCGTTTGTTGAATGCGGCACTAATAGGGCTTGGTCTTATAGAGAGCTCTCTTGCAAATCAGTTTGGTTGTTTAGATACAAGATTGTTGCATCGTGCAATGGTGCAGGTTGTGTTGTTGTTGTTGTAAGGTTTAGAAGAAGACCACAAATAGTGCCCCTTTTGTTTTTTAGCTTAATTTTATGCAACTGAGGCCTATGGCAGGCCCACATCGAGTCAGCAACCCTGAGGTAGGACCTAATAGGACCTCCAAGTCCGTAAGTTTTAGTCTAGCTTAACTTGGGCTGTGTGGCCCTTCAGAGCTTGGCCGTTCAGGGCTCAGCTGGGATTCTGAACCCAATAAAAATAAAATAAAATATAACATTTGGAAAAATAGCGCGCTACCGCTACTTTTGAAAAGCATTCAAAATTGGAATAATAATTCCCCAATACGTATGTGTAATGTGTGCAAGTATGAGAAAATAGCGTCAATGTACATATCTGTAAATCACAAATTCAGTAGCTAAGTTGTTGCTTGCAGTTACTGAGCAGCTATGCGAGGAAAATGAGGTGTTTACTGTAGAGAACAATAAAGCAGGTAAAATGGAGGAACTAATATCTCATTACATCTTATATAGTGGTTGGCAGGGGCGTACATAAGGGGGGGAATAGGGGGCATAGGCCCCCTATTGTAAAAATTATTACTACTCTCATTAAAGATATTTGGAAAAGAAATTAAAAAAAATCGATAACTTTGCAACATTCATCACGAAAAAATCTTGATGTCATATGGAATTTCAGTTATTTCATGGTTACCAGGACATGTTATTAACTCAAAACTCAAAATCAATTTTGGTTGGCTTAGGAACGTTTAAATATGTCTTTATACGTACGATTAATTTGTGCAAATTTAATTCTATGCCCACAAATTGGAAATAAAATACAACTGAAGCTTTCCAAGATGCAATTAATTTTAATTCCAAATCAGTCATCATCAATTTTGAGTTCACACACACACACACACACACACACACACACAATATATATATATATATATATATATATATATATATATATATATATATATATATATTGTGTGTGTGTGTGTGTGTGCCCCCCCCCCCCCTTTAAGAAATGCTGTGTACGCCCCTGGTGGTGGGATACTAAAAATTGCATTGATTCAATTCACAGTTCTTTTGTTTGATTACTAATAATGTAGGAATAAGTGCTACTAGTACAAGTGGACTATTTTATGCTACTTTTTTGACCACACCCTAGGTGAAAATAATAAAACCAGTCAAATACGCATCATTTATTTATAATAAAATAAGTGTGACTACATGTATGCGGCAGCATGAGAGAACCCAGTTAGAACACTCAATTGGAAAAAAATATCGTACATGAGAGGTAATTCAAGTTTCACCTTAGTTCGTAATTAATCACTGTTAGTCCCAATGCCCAAACAAAACATGGTGAAAATTGATGAAAGATAAAAGTCCAGTATTGGGTAAGAAATAATGAAATGTGTCGAATGTCGAGGTATCGAGTGTACCAGCCCTGAGCAGGGGTCGGTTTCGACCCCGAACCCCACCCCAACCCCCCACCTGGACATACGCCTGCATTCCCTGTATGTTGAATGTCTCCTATACTGAGTAGAGTACTAGGCCAAGCTTGATTTTCCTCCATAGGACGAGGCATATTACCCCAGGGGCAGATTAACGCAAGGGCTAGGTGGGCTATGGCCCAGGACCCCTCGCTTTAAACGATGAAATTAAAAAACTATTAATTTATTGACAAAAACCAAATAAAATAGCGAAGCTAGTAATTGAGAAAAATTTCTCGATGTACTTCATACGAATTATGCCGTCGAAAAGAATCATACAACAGCCCACAAGAAAAGTTTGGTATGCTATTCGCATTTCAAAAGATGCCAGATTCTTGGATTCGCGAGTCGGCAGATAAAGTGCAGAGACATTATCCTTCAGACATCGGTGAGACGTTCAGTAAGGAATTTAATTTTGTTGGATATATGAGAAATACATCCGAATCGTGCAAACCCCCCAATTGTCTGGCACATATCAGAGAATAGCCTATGGAATAGCACCTTTTCTCTTAACATTCTTGACGTTTCCTTTTCTTGTGATCTTTCCTGGAAAAGTCACATATACTCTCTTTCTAAAACAGCTTCTAAGAGGTTAGGTGTGCTCTACCGCCTCCGCGGTTTCTTCACCCTGACTCATTTACTGTCTCTGTACAGGGGTCTTGTTCGCCCCCGTATGGTGTATGCTTCTCATGTGTAGGGTGGTTCAACCCACACAGCCGTACTTGACCGCGTGGAATCAAAGGCTTTTCGTCTCATCAATTCCCCGCCTCTTACTGATTGTCTTCAATCTCTCTCTCTCTTCGCCGCAATGTTGCCTCACTCTCTCTTTACTATTGCTATCATAACGGCCATTGCTTTTCTGAACTCTCTAACTACATGCCTCCTCCTTTAAGGAGAGCACGCAGTACCAGACGTTCTACACTTTCTCATTCCTTTTCTGTCCAACTATCTAATACAAGGGTCAATCGGCATTTTCAGTCTTTCATCTACTCAACCGGTGAACTCTGGAACAATCTTCTTCAATCCATCTTTCCTCCTGTCTATGACCCCCCCCCCCCCCAATCTTTCAAACGCAGAGTGTCTAGGCATCTCGACAACCCCGGCCCTTGATTTTGGCTCTCTTCTTCTTCTATGGGAGTGGTGCTTTTGTGGGCATTTTCCCTTGGCTCCTCCTTCCTGCATTAAAAAACAAGCACTCCCAAACATTGAGACCGCATTACGAATCTGTCTGACTCTTTTAGTCGCCAACATAGAAGGAGAACGATGTTTTTCTTTTTTTTGAAGAGAGTAAAAAAATCAGATGAGATCAACAATAACGCAGGAAAGATTGTGATTTGTTACTGTTCACAGTAGAAGATGAGTTGACAAGCGCAATATTAATAGACTTTCAAGAAATTATAGATGATTTTGCTAGTGCAAAAGCGAGGAAGAAGCCAATGTGAATTTGTGACTACAGCTGTTGTTGTTTGTTGATGTGTAGCCGGACTTCGCTAATTATATGGTTATTCCCAGCTGTCTGTACATTCTGTGTAGCAGGCAAGTGCATATAACATTGTTTTAAATATTAAAATATGACTGGAATTTATGAAATGTTTAAATTCAGTTTTTTGTCCAAATATGACAATTCGTGTATGGAAAATAGCTTCCGGTACTAAAATCATCGTACGGATGCTATTTTCATCGTACAGTGATTTTAGTGTCGGAATCTATTATCACCGTACGTACGGTGATTATAAGATCAGATGCTATTTTCACCGTACAGTGATTCTTTTGAAATTGTCATCAACACAAAATCGATATCAAACTTAAAGATCAAAGTAAGAAAATTAATTTGTGATCGGCTAAAAGATTTGTTGAACTTTATGTATATAATCTGCATTATAGACCTGGTTGTCATGTATATAAGCCTTGTTTTGCTTCAAATCCAACGTCATTGTTCACTAGCGTGTAGCGTCATGAGCGATCTGGAGGCACATTTCAGGTTTTGTACAATCAACCTTGCTGATTTCGGAAAAGAAATAAAAAAAATTCTGCAACAAGCAGAACACCTCCTTTTTCGCATGTAAAAAATACAAAATTCTTGTTAATTACAGTTGGCAACACTGACTGACATGGTACTTCTGGCAGCTTTCTAATTATTCTCAGTGAGTCATCCGCTGGAATTTCTTAGTTCTACGCTAGCTCGCTTAGAGAAAGAAGTGTTTTTTTCTGTGGATGGGGTGTTCAAAAACCCCAAGGTACTAACGAAAGGTGCGTTTTGTGATATATACATTATACACATTTCTTTGTTGTGTTTTGTTTTACATTGTTTATAAGTTTGTTATATGTCTTAGACATGACTCCAGATTCGTGGGATCTTGGGAGCATTGCTCCAGTAAATTTGACCATGAGAAAAAGTAAATTTGGGTTTGGGTTTTGTTCATCCGCTAGACGTTATGCAATTTTTTTGCGTATACGTTCTTGTACAAACCAATTTTTTTAATTACAAATTTAGTTATTTTAAGTTTAGTTGGTAATCCATATTTAACAATTATTTTTATTTTTTGTTAAGCTTCAATGTTTTGATAATTAAAATTTTATTAAAACTATTTTTTTTAATATAAAATTATCAGGATTGGACTATGTTCCATTGATCTCGGCCAGGTTTGATAAATTGGCCAGATAATTACTTGTGCGGTTTTAAGTAATCCACCATGACTCTAGAATTGAAAAGTTTAGTTAAGTTTAAACTTACTTTTACTTACTTTAACTTACCTACTTTTACTTACTCTTCCTTACTTTTACTAAGTTTAAAGCACTTACTTTTACTTACTTTCATTATACTATATTTACTTACTTTTACTCACTTTTACCATACTATATTTACTAACTTTTACTTATTTTGTATTTTTTCAGGTAGTCAATAATCAATAATGGATCCTAATATTGATGAAGTTGGAGAGAAAAGTGAGGGTGTTAAAAGGGGTTACTTTTGTGGTCAATGCAAGAACAAATATTCAAAGAAGCAAAACTGGGAGGAACATTTTAATTCCAAAAAAAATATTTGTTACAATACAAGAGGTCCCAGAGTTTGGGCCCACAGCTTAGATATTGCAGTAAAGAAATACCAGGATGAAGTGCAGCAAAGAGATACGGCAAAGCAGTCATTTAGTTTGTTCACAAAATGTGCTAGTGCTAGACCTCAGAAAAATGAACCAACTTCATCAACTGCTAATCTAGAAAATGAAACTTTTTCACTAGATGTTTCACAGACTGAAGAAAGTGCTTCTCCTCCACCTAAGAAACAAAAGGTAAGTGAGGAATCTGCGCATCAGACTAACAAAACTGCTTTAGAGGAATTTGAAAATTCCAAATCCAGAAGACATTGAATGCAATTTTGCGCCTAACAAAAGAAACTCACCAAGCTGTTGTGGTTAATAAAGAGAAGAGTCAAAATATGCCTTCAAGTTCAAGTGTTGCATCCAAATCTAATAAAGCAAAAAGCAATAAATTTGACATTTCCATAGCCCATTTAAGCAAGTGTAAATCAATACAAGAAATCCTGAACAATGATTTGATCAAATCTACATTCAAATTGGTGGAAAAGAAGGATCTAGGGCATGCTGATGATTCATTTTCAGTACCAAGTGATATAATGGAAAACATTGCAAATAGTGACACTAATATGCCTGATGTAGATATAGCTGTTGAGGATGAAGATGATCTACAGAAGATCTACAGAAGCTAAGGCTAACAAAGACCCTAAGATCCACTCTAAGGCTAGCCCGAGAGAAAGGAAAGAGTAGGGGGTTAAGAGAAGAGAATAAGGGGTTAAGTAAGGAGCAACACCTATCATTCGTGGGTTAACATTCATTCAGAAAAAGAGGAAAAAAGTCTCACCATCATCATCCGCCGGCCACTGCCGACAAGTCAGAAAAATAGTCGGAGAGAATAGGAGAGGGGTGAAAGATGAAAAGAAGTAAAATAAGAACTTACAAACCATGCAACACAGTCTTAACTCACTGCCATACCATGCAAACTACAAACATGCAAGTAAAGAGAGTTACAGACATACAAAGTAAGGAGAGAAGAGAGAGAAAAAAAAAAGAGTAGGTACAGTTAAACAAAAAGTGGGTTAGTTTACTCTAGAGCTACATCTACGTTCGTGTTAGTCTAATTTTTTTTTTTTTTTTTTTTTTAATAATTTTATTGCTGGCATCACACGCTGGCATGTCACAAGCTGGCATTCATCGTCAACAGACTCATCCTCGAGCACCACCACCAGAGCTCCTGTTGTTAACTTTCTTTTTTAATTTTAAACAACGTTAATATTTTTAAAATGTCTGTCAAGACGTTCTTAAACACATTAACGCTGGTAGAATGAACGACTGACGCGGGAAGATTATTCCATTTATCAATTACTTTAAACGTAAAGAAGTTTTTAGCGATATTAGTAATGAAACGTCTGCCACAACTTAAATCCGTTATTGCGAGTATTACTATTATCGAAAGTGAACAATTTGTCAAAATTTACGTTCGATGTTATTAACGATTTTGAAAACTTAAATAAGCTCCCCCCCTTAATCTTCGTTTCGAGTGAATACAGGTCTAACTCTTTAATCCTATCTTCATAAGGCTTATTGCGCAATGACGGAATAAGTTTCGTGGCACGACGCTGAACCCTTTCTAACCTATCAATATCCTCACGCAAGTACGGGCACCAAAACTGAACGGCATATTCTAAATGAGGCCTGACTAGGGACTTGTAAAGGGGCAATATAATATCCTTCGATTTAAATTCGAAATTACGCGCTATGAAGCCTAACATCCTATTAGCTTTTGCGCAAGACTCCAGGCACTGGTTCTTAACCTTTAAATCTTTACTTACGCGTACGCCTAAATCTACTTCCTCGTCAACGCTCGCTAACTCCCTATCATCCATCGTGTACGCGTAATTATTGTTGCGAGAACCTATATGCAAAACTTTACATTTATCTACGTTAAATTGCATCTGCCACTTATCCGTCCACTCCATAATCCTATCTACATCGTCTTGGATCCTATTTCTATCGTCCTCGTTAACAACCTTACCGCCTATTTTAGTATCGTCCGCGAATTTTGACACGTTACTAGTCAATCCTACATCTATGTCGTTAATGTAAATTACGAAAACAATGGGCCTAACACTGAACCCTGTGGGACACCGCTACCTACATCTAACCACCCTGATTCACTACCATTAACTACGACCCTCTGCCTCCTAGCACGAAGCCATTCTTCTAACCAGTTAGCTACCTGACCGCGTATACCGTGCGCTTTAACCTTCGCAATTAGTCTCCTATGCGGAACTGTATCGAACGCCTTTTTAAAATCTAAATAAATAACATCAGCTGCCCTATGCCTATTGTATTCGCGCACTACTTCGTTATAAAATTTAATTAAACTTCAGCTGCTGTTTATGAAGTGATGAAAACATCTTCTCGGAACACTACTAAACGCATAGAAGACTTATGTGGCAACATCTTATACTACATAATGAAAACAAACACTGCATGGGCTCTATATCCAGTACTTCTAGCTGTATTACATAGGTCAGGTTGTGAGGTTGGAAATTTGAATCATAGCACACATGCGTGCGAGACAATTTGTGAGCTATTAGATAATCAACTTAAAGAACAAACTGTAAAGTGGTTCTTAGAACAAACTTCAGTAACAATAACAGCTGACATTGGAACAATTTTGGGATTAAGCATGCTAGTTGTATTAGTTATGAGTGAAGAAGATAAGACTGTAAAACTTGCTGAGATAAATTTAGTACGCAGCAAATCAGGAGTTTATTTGGCCAATGAAATTTTTGATGTGTTGAAGTCTCCTAATCACTTGAAACTATCTGAAGAAGCAATTAAATCCAAGGTATCTGGAATGGTTGGAGATGGGGCTTTTTGTAAGGACAACGAGCCATTTAAAAACGAAATGAAAAGTTGTTTGGAGAAAATTTCAAATTTCGATGGGACTTAATGCATCTTGTGAACAGAGCCCACGTTGATGCATTGAAGAAAATTTGTAAACTAAGTGAGCTTTTAGACTTTATTCAGAATCACTCTTCAAATCTGAGATCAGGCCTTGACTATACCAATATGGTTCTTGACAATATCATTGGTTTTAAGAGACCAAAACTCAAATCTGATACTCGCATGGTCAGAGCTGGGCAGTATTTAAATACATTTGTATTTAAATACGTATTTAAATACATTTGTGTATTTAGAACTGTATTTATAAATACATTGTTTTTCATGTATTTAAATATAGTATTTAAATACTTTAATGAGTATTTAAATACAATGTATTTAAATACTCAAAATATAAAAATGTAAATACTTTTACTGGTTTAATACACGTTCTGTACTAGCACAGTACGACGCGTCGACAGTGTAGTACAGCATGGTTCATGTTTCAACGTGTCAGTTCAATCAGTTGTGTGCCACTCTTAGTCGAAAGCGGTTGATTTCTTTATCGTGTGCGTGTCATGGCTTCAACAAGCAAATTTGTATGTATTTAAAATGTATTTACAAATGTATTTAAATACAATTGATGTATTTTGTATTTAGTATCTAAATACATTCGTAAAATGTATTTAGTATTTAGTATTTAAATACATTTCTCCCATTTATTTAGTATTTAGTATTTAAATACATTCAATGTATTTATTGCCCAGCTCTGCGCATGGTTAATTACGAATTTGATCAATTTGACAGATTTTTGGAAAATTGTGTTTTTTGATCATCCACAAGAGAAAGAAATTAGTGCCAAATTCTATGTATTGATTTCCTATGTAACAAAGATTATGTTGCAAGTAGCTCAAAAAACCACAGTTAGTGCAGAATTTGTAGAAAATATATTTTATAAAGGAGGGAAAATTGTTATGTTAAGAGTGATGGAAACAATTTCCAAATTAGCTAATGGAGGAAATGCAAATGATGTAGTTTCTGAATTTAAGCACGATACCACAGGGCAGCAAAAGGAACTAACAGCTGAGGATTACATCCTAAATGAAGTTTACAAATACATCAAGAAACGTTCTGATTACTACCAGTTGCTGAAGTTGCTAGACCATCCAGAACCATCTGAAAGTAGTTTTACAAAAGACTCAGTGATAAATTGGCTGACAGAATATATAGAACAGCTGTGGAAAGGAATCACAGAGATATTAAAGCATTTTGATAAAGATGGATCAACTGCCTGGAGTGAAGCACCAGCTGAAGGGACATTCTCCATTCTTGGTTACATTGTTGAACACAAAGGATCCATTAAGCCATCTCATTTGACTAAGCTGTGCAGAATTGTGAAGGAGGGTCCAGCTCCAGGCACTAGATCTGCTGTAATGATCACACAGAAAGCCATTGATCAGTGGCCAAGCATACATGGCGGTAAATTCACAACAAATGCCTACATGCAAGGTCTAACATCGTCCACTGTTGCTGCTGCAATGAATAAATAAACTTAAGGTGAGTTATAAACTGTACATTATTGTATTATTATGTTTAGCTAAAACAATTTGTAATTGGTATGTCGTCAATTCAAGAGTTTACTATCATTAACCTATCTAGTGGTGTAAGGGGAAAAAAAGTAAATTCAGAGCTGTGCTCCAGTAAATTTTTTCAAATCTGGAGTCATGGTCTTAGAGTATATATATACCTATGGATATTTATATACATAATACATGTGTGTGCCGTATATTTTTATATATATATTGGTAAACTTATTGTTTACCAATAAACCAAGCCTTATATGTACAATTTGTACATACTCATAATCATATATATTTTTTATTTATACGTTTGTGTTTTTGTTTCAGTGTTCCTGTGTGATACTTGTTGAGTTTTGCTGGTACAATGAGCACGCCAAGAACACGGAGATCTGTCAGCCACATTGTCTTTGGTTCTCCACTATCAGAGCTTCCTCTGTCTGAACTTCCAACCCGTATACAAGTTGCAAGGCATTTCCTCTTCTTGAAGGAGAACAAGTACACCAGCAACAGGGAGATTCTTCCGGAGGTATGCCAAACACTCATTGACCTTTGGAATCGTGCTAACATGCCATCACAGCCAATCAAGAATGTGAAGACCAAGCTGCTCCGATTGATGGAAAAAGGCTCACAAGCATCGAAGCAAGGCAAGCAGGCCACAAAAACCAAGAAGTTCGAGGAAAGCCTGAATCAATTGTTTGACATAGCTGTCTGCCAATGCGATGATCTGTCTGCATGCCACTGTGAAAAAGACATGAAAGTTCCACGACGAGAGCATGCCTTTCTGATCGACCAGAGAACCACGCGGATCATGCAGATCAGTCGGGTGGATACGACTGTGACTCAGATAATGGAGAGAAGGAAGTCAAGAGGGGATCGGATGCAAGAAAGACAAGAAGAGAATAGAAGAAAAACGGAACGGCAAGAGGTAGCATCCTCTGCAGATGTGGTCGAATCAGCTCAAGCAGAAGCAGACTCCAGTGGTGAAAGTGTTGGTGATGAGTGGATGGGTGATAGTGCCCAGGAGGACAGGAACATCACACCGATTCCTACTGTTGCTTTGGAAGCTGACCGGTATGGTGTATCGAACAGGGCTGCTGCAGCTATCAGCACTGCAACATTGGTTGACTATGGCATCATTAGTTCTGATGATCAGATAAACGTAATTGACCACCACAAAGTATGGAGAGCACACGGAGGGGTCTGAAGGAAGCAGTAACTTACCACGATGTGGAAGTCACTGCTTTATTTTTTGATGGGCGGAAAGACATGACACTTGTCAAAGAGAAAAAGGGGAACAAATGGTACAGCACAAAGAAAGTTGAGGACCACTATGTGCTGGTCGGAGAGCCTGGAACCTTCTATCTAAGCCATCTGACACTTGAACGAGGAACTGGCACTGTCATTGCGGATGGACTTCAAAATGCGATTGAAGAAATGGGTATTGCAGACAAGATAATTGCAGTGAGAGCCGACAGCACAGCCACAAACACGGCACAGAAGTGGAGCAATACACCTGCTAGAGTGCCGCCTGGGTCGCCCTTTGCACTGGTTCATCTGTAGTCTGCAGTTAAATGAACTCCCACTGCGCCACTTGTGCAAGGAACTCATCGGCCCAACAGAATCTGCAACTCAATGGAAAGGACCAATTGGCAAAGAAAGCTTTTGGCCACATGTCAAAGTTTGCCACTTTCCTCTAGAGGAATTCACTGTATGTTGCTGATGGCCACTGTTAGAAAATCTAGAAGAGGAAGAACCATTGTTGTCCCAAGGCGATATGATGACTAAGCTGATTGATGCAGCATTGCTTGTATATATTAAGTTAAGTGTATATATATCCATCTCATAATTGTAAGGTTAGTGAAAAATTAACTTAATTTAGAGCTAGCATTTTTGAGCTCTTGTGGCATCATTGTTTGGTCACACTGTTGGCATCATTTTGGGGCGCTGCGCGTTCTTTCTACTCGTTTGTGGATGTCGTACGTACAGGGTGTGGTCTGTTAGAGAGCTCTCTTGCAATTCAGTTTGGTTGTTTAGATACAAGATTGTTGCATCGTGCAATAGTCCAGGTTGCGTTGTTGTTGCAAGGTTGAGAAAGAAGACCATAAATAGTACCCCTTTGTTTATATTAAATTCATGTAACAAAGGTCTAAGGTAGGCCCGCATCGAGTCAGCAACCCTGAGGTAGGACCTAATAGGATCTCAAATCCGTAAGTTTAAATTTTAGCTTAACTTGGGCTGTAGGTAGCACTGGCCCTTTAGAATTTGGCCGTTCACGGCTCAGCTGGGATTTTGAACCCAACAAATAAATAAAATAACATGGTCCTTCAGAACCTGATTTTACCCCAAGACTGAGTCAGTGACTATTTTTCGGCAAAGTTCTGATTGTGCAAATTGTAGCCCAAGTTAGGCCTAGACGGGTTGAGTATTATTGAATTAAGGTCCCAGGGTAGAAAGTTTGGTCGCCCAATTGCAAAACTTGGCCAGTCGTCTGTCGTTGTTTTTGGCCTAAATTTTACCGGTTTGGTTAATTTTGGGTTATTATTGAATTAAGGTCCCAGGGTAGAAAGTTTGGTCGCCCAATTGCTAAACTTGGCCAGTCGTCTGTCGTTTTTTGGCCTACATTTTACCGGTTTGGTTAATTTTGGGTTATTATTGAATTAAGGTCCCAGGGTAGAAAGTTTGGTCGCCAATTGCGAAACTTGGCCAGTTGTCTGTCGTTGTTTTGGCCTACATTTTACCGGTTTGGTTAATTTTGGGTTATTATTGAATTAAGGTCCCAGGGTAGAAAGTTTGGTTGCCCAATTGCGAAACTTGGCCAGTCGTCTGTCGTTGTTTTTGGCCTACATTTTACCGGTTTGGTTAATTTTGGGTTATTATTGAATTAAGGTCCTGGGGTGGAAAATTTGGTATTCCATGCTGGTGTTTGGTTAGTACCCCACCCAGCAATTCAGTTATTTGAAAGTAAAATTTGCGTTTGATCAGTTTGGTTAAGTATTTCTGCCAATTCAGCTCATTTGGCATTGAGCCCAATTGTTGTTTGCATTGAAGATGAGTGCATCTGAATTGAACAAATTTATAAAAAGGAGAAGCGCCTATAAAGGTCTAATTACAAAGGTCATTGCCACTATAGATTCTGCCATAGAGCAAGAGGATTTACGCTTAGTGACTGCGCAGCTTTCCATATTAGAAACTAAAAAGGTTGCTCTAAGTGAGGTAAATGTTAAAATTGAGGCTCTTATAGAAGAGGATGAAATAGAAAATAACATAATTTACTTTGAAGAGATTATTGATGATATAATTAAAGTAGGCCTCCGAGCAAAAGAGTTTAGCAGCTCAGTACAGTTAGAGACCAGGTCTAATAATGAAACACAACACTCAACAAATGATGTTTGTGAAGTTAAGGTTAACAGATCTGTAGTTCAATTACCGAGGCTTGTACTCAAAACATTTTCTGGGAGTATTCAGGAATGGCAAGGATAGGCAGACAGTTTTCAATCAGCAGTTCATTCTAGTCAAGTGTTAAGTGCCGTGGAGAAGTTTAATTATTTGCGGTCCCTCTTGGAAGGGGAGGCAGCAAAGACTATAGCAGGATTAGCATTAACAGAGGCTAATTATAATGTGGCTTGGGATATATTAAAGAAACGGTTTGGTAAGCCAAAGATCTTAATTAAAAGCCACCTCCGTGCACTTTTAGCTATACCTCCTGTTAATAATCCTAATAGTGTCAAGGAGTTACGGCAGTTATATGATGAATTTGAAATTAGAAACTAGGTCCCTGGACAACTTGGGTGTAGGAATGGAAAGGTATGGTATAATGTTGGTTCCTACACTGGAGTCTAAATTGCCTAGCTCAATTTGCTTGAATTAAGTAGGGGACACTCTGCAGAACATGTGTACATCCCCCTTCAGCAGATGTTAAGTCTTTTAGGCACAGAATTAGCAAGACGAGAGGGAGTTGAGTTTGCACAGTGGGATGGTAAACAAGTGGACAAAGGCAGGCACAGCACCAAAGTTTCCACAAAAAGGAATAGCCCAGGTACAGTGTCAGCTCTACATGCATCCTCTGAGAATAAATTAAAGGGAATCAAGGAATGCATATTTTGCGAAGGCAACCACAAGTCATATAAATGTGAGGTGGCTGAGGCTTTACCCCTTGAGGAGAGAAAGGACAGGGTAACTAAGTCCACAGCATGTTTTAAATGTTTTTTGAAAGGTCAAAGAGCAAGGTTTTGTAAGTTTAAAATTTTGTGCAAAAAATGTCAAGGTAGGCATCAGCCATTATTGTGTGAAAACACTCCTAGTAGGCCTACCCCAGAAGTAGAGACATCAGTGGCACATGCCACTGCTATGCAAGGGAGTAAAAGTAAAGGGGGATTATTGCAAACAACTGCAGCCTTATTAATTGGGAATGAGGGAGAAGCTACTGTAAGAGTGTTGTTTGATAGTGGTAGCCAGTGTAGTTTTATTAAGACCAGAATTTACAGAAAATTGAAGTTTAAAGAACTTAAGAGGGAAAATTTAAGAATTTCTGGGTTTAGGGGTTCCGTTCAAAACCGAACCAAATTTAAGAAGGTAGAAGTTCTGGTTAAAGGGTTGTTACCGCAAAGTCCCACTATCAAGGTCCAAGCTGTAGAGATTGAAGAACTTTGTGCTCCAGTCACTACTTGTTTAGATATGGCATGTGTCCAAGAATTGCAAGTTAAAGGAATTAATTTGGGCAATAATAAGTTTGAAAGAACAGAAGATATTAGTCTTTGATTGGAGCTGACTATTATTGGACTTCATCACTGGTAATATTGTCCGCACATCTCGAGGCCCGGTAGCTATTGAAAGTAAGCTAGGCTGGATGCTACATGGTAGTTATTGCAATGAAATGGAAGTTAAGGCTCTTTTTGTTAACATTGAGGAGAACAGCCATGGTCTGGAAAGGCATTTGAAAGCGTTTTGGGAACTTGAATCTATTGGCATAAAGGACAAACAGGCAAGTACAGTGAACAATGATGTTTTAGAGCAATTTGAAAAAGGGATTGGGTTTAGAGATGGTTGCTATGAAGTTGGCCTACCATGGAAGGATTCTTGCAAACCCGGTTCAAACCTTCAGCTAGCTAATCGGAGGTTGGAGACTTCATTGTACAGGCTAAGAAAAAATGAGGAGTTGTTAATTGAATACAATCAGGCCATCCTAAGTTATGTAAGGGAGGGCTATGCTGAAAGGGTGCAAGGTGAGCTGGTGAGCCAGGAGGCACATTATCTGCCACACCATGCAGTGGTACGGCGAGACAAAACTACCACCAAACTGAGGGTAGTTTTTGATGGCTCAGCCAAGGACAAAGGTGGTGTGTCCTTGAATGACTGTTTGGATGCTGGGCCAAATTTAAATGCAGATTTATTTTCCTTGTTACTGAGATTCAGGTTTGGTAGAGTAGCATTGACTGCAGATGTGAAGCAAGCCTTTTTGTGGATAAAGTTAAAACCAGAGGACAGAGATGCAGTAAGGTATCTGTGGGTGGATACGAAAGACTTGTTGGAAAATGAACCTAAGGTTCAAGCATATAGAATGAAGTCAGTGTTGTTTGGCCTCAGCTCTAGTCCATTTCTGTTGGCAGCTACTATGCAGTACCATTTTAAGAAATATTCTGAAGTCTATCCTAACACTATTGAACACATAAGGAAAAAATTTTATGTTGATGATTTGCTGTGTTCCGTGGATAATACAGAAATGGCTAAACAGATATTCATGGAGGCTAGAGCTATAATGAGGGAGGCTGGCATGGAGCTTAGAAAATGGCAGACCAATCATTCGCAATTACAAGAGTTTATGAGTCATTCCTGTGTAGTACCTGATGCAGCAGAAAGTATTGAGGATTCTGGTATTAAGGAGTTGTGGGCAATAGACGCAAAGGTGCTAGGCATTGTTTGGCAGCAAGATGATGATTTGTTTACCTTCAATGGGAAATCTTTAGTAGAGCTGGCTCAGAATGAGACAAGGTGGACAAAACGTACAGCTCTTAGTTTGGCTTCGAAGGTCTTTGATCCTCTTGGATTCCTGGCTCCATTTGTGATAAAGTAAAAAATTTGGTTTCAGAGCCTCTGGGAAATTGGACTTGGTTGGGACCAAGAGTTATCTGATCATATGGTGGTAAGGTGGAAATATTGGTTCAAAGAATTGGCACATCTTGGAGACATTGAAATCCCAAGATGGTACTTTGGAGAGTTGAACAATAGTCCAGACAATTTGGAGCTGCACATCTTTTGTGATGCAAGTGAGGAAGCCTATGCAACTTGTATTTATATAAGAGGCGCATTGCAAGAGGAAGTAAGTTGCAGGTTGGTTGCTGCAAAGAGCAGAGTAGCACCTTTGAAAAGGCTTTCTGTTCCAAGGTTGGAATTGATGGGTGCAGTTATTGCTAGTCGGCTTGCAGTTATAGTGCAAAAGTCTTTGGCCCTCTCTGAAATTCCAAGCTATTATTGGACAGACTCCACTATAGTTTGGCACTGGTTAAGAAGCCAGACAAGGAAATGGAAACCATTTGTTGCCAATAGGGTGGAGGAAATTCAAGCGCACACAGATCCCAAGCAATGGAAGCATTGTCCAGGCACCCAAAACCCCGCTGATTTACCAACACGAGGAATTTCAGTGAAAGATCTTGCACAGTCAAGTTTGCGGTGGAATGGGCCAGAGTGGCTAAAATTTGGACGTGAAAACTGGCCTTCTAATCAGCCTATTGTAGGAGAATGCCATGCTAAAGAAGCATGGGTGAGTGAAGTGAGAAACTGCACTGTGAACAGTTGTCAAGTTATGCAGCAGGACCCCATATTGAGGCTTGAGGACATTAGCAGTCTGAAAAGGTTGTTAAGAGTGACAGCATGGGTATATAGATTTACCAACAACATTAAGGGAGAAACAAGAAGGGAAGGAATTCTGAACAGTAATGAGATTCAGCAAGCCAGGAAATACTGGGTGGTATATATGCAGAAGAAAAGATTTGGTGAAGAGAGAGAATTGCTCACCAGCCATCCATTACAGGTTCTACCAACACATTCTGAGCTCAAGGGTTTGGATGTGTTTTTGGATCAGGATTTATTGAGAGTAGGAGGTAGACTACAGTTTTCTGGGCTTCCAGAGGAGAAAAGACATCCAATTTTGCTACCTTCTGGGGGGCACTTTGTGGACCTTTTGATCTGGATACTCATCATAAGCTGTTACATGCTGGAGTTAGAGAAGTGATAATAGAGATCAGACAACAGTTTTGGATTCCCAAAATTAGACAAGTAGTAAAAAAGGTCGTGCATAAATGTGTGGTTTGCAAGCGTTGGAGTGCAAAGCCTTATTATGAAAAGGTGGCTCCACTTCCAAGAGAACGGTGTGTCTATACTGCCCCATTTGATGTAGGGAGTAGACTTTGCAGGGCCAGTCTATGTGTATGAGCGAGGGGAGTCTAACAAAGGTTATATATGTCTTTTCACCTGTGCTACCACCAGAGCAATCCATTTGGAGTTGGTAAGCAACTTAAGTAGTGATGTATTTCTTTTGGCCTTTAAAAGGTTTGTGAACAGAACGGGTTTCCCAAATAAAATCATATCGGATAATGCAAAAACCTTCAAAAAGGCTGCAAAGGAACTCCAAGAAATTTGGTCCTTGCTAAAAGAGGAAGGATTCCAATCCTACTTTTCACACCAAGGGGTACAGTGGGAGTTTATTGTTGAGAGAGCACCATGGTGGGGAGGATTTTGGGAAAGGCTAGTGAGAAGTATAAAGTGTCAATTAAAGAAACTTTTAGCTAATGCTCATTTGAGCAAAGAAGAATTCTGCACTGTTTTATGTGAAGTAGAAGCAATGGTGAACAGTAGGCCTATCACTTTTGTTTACAACAGTATGCAGGATGCAGAGCCATTGACACCAAATCATTTTCTTTGTGGTAAACGATTAACATCAAGCCCCAGTGTGCCAGAAGACTTGCAGCCTATCCAGAGCACTCAAGGAGAGTTAACCAGACGGTTCAGGTACCTTGAAGAGCTACAAGATCAGTTATGGAAGAGGTGGCAGATGGAATACTTGCCAGAACTCAATTATTACCCATCAGGCAATGTAAAGGGCTCCAATGCAAATTGTATCAAGGTGGGAGAAGTGGTAATGATTGGGGATGAAAGACCAAGGCAATGCTGGAAGCTTGGCATAATTGAAGAGTTGTTTGTTGGCAAAGACAATTTAGTTAGGTCTGCACTGGTAAAGACTTCAGGAGGAAAGTTAAAGAGACCATACAAAAACTCTATGCTTTAGAAATCAGCAAAAACACAGATAGTCAAGATGAAACATTTGAGTTACAGCCTCATGGGGAAGGCTTGGCTAACCTTGCAGAAGGTAATGACAACAATGCCTCTTCGTCTTCGGTGGGGAGTGTTAGAAAATCTAGAAGAGAGAGGAAGAACCATTGTTGTCCCAAGGCGATATGATGACTAAGCTGATTGATGCAGCATTGCTTGTATATATTAAGTTAAGGTGTATATATATCCATCTCATAATTGTAAGGTTAGTGAAAAATTAACTTAATTTAGAGCTAGCATTTTTGAGCTCTTGTGGCATCATTGTTTGGTCACACTATTGGCATCATTTTGGGGCGCTGCGCGTTCTTTCTACTCGTTTGTGGGATGTCGTACGTACAGGGTGTGGTCTGTTAGAGAGCTCTCTTGCAATTCAGTTTGGTTGTTTAGATACAAGATTGTTGCATCGTGCAATAGTCCAGGTTGCGTTGTTGTTGCAAGGTTGAGAAAGAAGACCATAAATAGTACCCTTTTGTTTATATTAAATTCATGTAACAAAGGTCTAAGGTAGGCCCGCATCGAGTCAGCAACCCTGAGTAGGACCTAATAGGATCTCAAATCCGTAAGTTTTAATTTTAGCTTAACTTGGGCTGTAGGTAGCACTGGCCCTTTAGAATTTGGCCGTTCACGGCTCAGCTGGGATTTTGAACCCAACAAATAAATAAAATAACAGCCACACACTCCGGATGTTGACCTTACTGAATTGAGTCGTGACCAAGCCTACTCTACCGAATGATGAAAGCGATAAGGACTGGTGTCATTAATGAAGATCTTCTACGAGAGAAGCCTGGACCAATCTCCTATGCAAGATGGGTTACAACTGCCAGCAGAATTTGTCGGCTATATGTAGCGATGGCGCAGCCAAGTGATGAACTGTATTCACTCACACAGTTTGTCGTGTGCCACTATGGACCCATGTGGTTTAGCATCAAGTGCCATCCAAGGTGCACAGATGGCCCAAAACATTTCCTGGAGCAAATCAAGCTGCTACGATTACTGCCACCAGCTAGCAAGACTGTCACATGGCCTGTGATCCAAAGAAATGCATATTGGGCTCACCCTGAAAATGTTCTACTGGCAATGCTTGCAGATGCAGACCAAGCAAACCGGAAATTGGCCATCGATGTAATCAAGACCATTCGACGAGCCCAAACCTGCTCAACAGCAAGTCAGAGAATTTTGGCCACCAAAGATCAAACAAAGTGCTCAGAATTTGAAAGATTTACTTCCACCAGTGGAGGAGTGCACAATGGAACCACCACTCACGAAGCAGTTCTCTGTCGAACAACTCGATAAGATCACTGAAGAGCCCCTTGTTGTCCGGATACCATGTCACTCCCAAGGTGTAGAACGCTGTGTTAGGATGGTAACTGAAGCGTCTGGGGCAGTGTATGGAAAGGATTCAAGAGATGGTTACATTAGAGCAGTAGTTAAATCCCGTGACCTTATGCCGTCATTCAAAACTAAACAAGATTTTAATGTATCATTTACTAAATAAAACTATCTAGTCTACCTACCTACAGTGTATATGTTTATTCCAAAAATAAATTTTTCTATTTTTCCTGAAAAGCAGTACATTGTAAGGGGTCAAATGATAACTCAAACCCTAGGAAAGCAAGTGTCCAAAAGTTATGGGTAACTAGCAATTTTCACGATTTTCACATGCGAAAAAGGAGGTGTTGCATTTGTCACAAACAAATTTTGTTTACTTTTGAATTTAGGGAGGTCAATTGTACAAAACCTGAAATGTGCCTCTTGATCCGTTACACTTTGCCCAATGACGCTACACGCTATTGTTCACTGCATGTCTGCATCATAGTCGAGATAGATAGATATTAAATAGATAATACTAAATACTAATACCAATACTAGTATTAGCTAGATAATACTAAAAAGCATGTACATTTCTGCTTAAATAAAGATTACTACTTACTAGGTACTATTATTAAAACATCTCATATTGAATTAACCGTACGGTGAAAATAGCGTCCAACACTATTTTCACCATACGGTGAAAATAACTTCTGGTACTAAAATCACCGTACGATGAAAATAGTCACTCCGAAATATAATATAGAGAGACAGAAAACTTTAAAAGTTACGTTTTCTTTGAATGATGAAACAAAGAAAACGAACTTTACAGAGAAACTAAAGTATAGTTGATAAAGTTAATTATTGATTAAATCGTTACAGTACATTATTTTCCATACTGATTTAAATTTTTTGGTACACTTTTACATAAATAAAATGCTGTAACTTTTTCTCATTTGAATTAGCGATAAAAAACCGTTCATTAAAAAATTATTTATTCCATATTTAAGCAAATCTGCTTCCATAAAATATGAATAAATATCCTTCAATCAATTTTAAGTGTTTGGAGATTAAGTGGTACGTATTAAAAAAAGAAGGAATGAAAAAAGAAGTGATAATTGAAAATGATGAAAGCTAAAGTGATCTCAGTGTTAACTGAAATTCTAATACAGATTTTAAGAAACTGTAAATTTTCAAGGATGGCCGAAAATTCAAATATGTCTCCATGAAAACCAATTATATGACCTTGTAACCGTGTAGCAGTTTCGTGTGCTGGTCTCTTTTCACACGAAGGTCAAGCTAGTGGCCTCGCCTAGGCCTGGCTTAGTGGAGGAGTGAGTTGCTCTCTTGCGCTCTCCATTGCACATAGCCAGGTACACCGGCTCGTCCGGAACCGTCCTCAGCCAGGCATCTAGTCTTCTTTTGAAGACATCAAATTTGATCCTTGTGGCGTCCCTAAGGTTCTTTGGAAGCTGTTTACAAAGTTTTGGCCCCCTCACAGCCAATCTATTCTCCTTCAGCATTGAAGGTGTTTCTTGTCGGGCCTTTAGTTTGGGAACACTACACATTCTGCCTTTCTTATTTTCCAGTGTTGTTTGGATGGTAATTGAGTTTAATTTGAGGTTTGGTACCAGTTTTTCGATCATTTTCCATATGTAAATTATGGTGTACCCCTCTCTTCTTCTTCTTTCCAGGGAGTACAGATATGGAAAACTGATACGTGAGGGTAGTCGGGAGGTAATGAAAATGGTCCACTGAATAGGTAGATAGTTAATCTAACAATTATTAAACTCCTTTTATATCAATGACTGGATTGATGAAACCAACCAGAGTTAATCTTCACACTAGTATTTACAGTAGGCCATACAGTATACTGTGTGATAGAACGTGTTTGGTAGTAGTGAAACACTGACACTACCAATCAACCAACTAACACAAAAAAGGTGGGGGAAAAAAGCCTCAAAACAAAGGACGTGCAAGAACAGCGGCATGGCGAGCGAAGGGGCTTGAAATGGAAGAACGAAGAACCAACTTAAGTACACTCAATTAAATTAAGCAAATAGAAGAAGACTCAAATAAGAAGATCAGGCCTGGCTAAGGAGACCAAGACTTATTCAATAACACTCGGTAAGTGAACCATTGTATTTCTAATCCCCAGTTTAGTGATAACAGTTCAAACTAGTCCAGTTAAATTAGGCCTGCATTGTGGGCTAAGACCTAGCATCAGTTCATAGTTTAACAAATTACCCTAACCTAATTTGGTGAGGAATCCTTCTGTGGATTCACTCTACCCGTTCCTGACCATTTCCGGAATCTCTAGGCTGACCATACAAGGCTAGACTTAACCTACTCTACAGTTAGACTGGAGATGTTAGGGGTGGGTTAATTGGGGATCAATTCATATAGAGTATTTTTTACAAGAGATTTGGTTTGCAGGTATCAATCTTGGCTGTGAAATTTCTTAGAGTTTCTTCGAGTTTATTAATTTCTTCCTTTTTATATGGAGACGTCAAGACTGAGCAGTATTCAAGTTTTGGTATGATCAGTGTTTTCAGCAGGGAAAGCATTACTCACTCACGGCTGTGATTACTGCCTTGTCCCTTCTTTTAAAGGTTCTTAGTACCTGTCCCGCAACTCTTTTTGCTTTGTTTATCGCTATCTAATTTTGTGTCTCGAATTTCGCCTATTGGTCATTATAACCCCCAAATCTATCGCCATCTTACTTCTCTGAATTTCCTGTCTATATGGGGCATAATATGCTGTCTGTTTAAGTTCTTCACTTCTTCCATTGTTATTTTTTATTTTATTGGGTTCAGAATTCCAGCTGAGCCGTGAACGGCCAAGCTCTGAAGGGCCAGTCTAACCTACAGCCCAAGTTAAGCTAGACTAAAAACTTACGGACTTGGAGGTCCTATTAGGTCCTACCTCAGGGTTGCTGACTCGATGTGGGCCTACCTTAGGAGTTAGGCCTCAGTTGCATAAAATTAAGATATAAAACAAGTGGGGCACTATTTATGGTCTTCTTTCTAAACCTTGCAAACAACACAACTTGCACCATTGCACGATGCAACAGTCTTGTATCTAAACAACCAAACTGAATTGCAAGAGAGCTCTCTATGAGACCACGCCCTATTAGTGCCGCATTCAACAAACGAGTAGGAAGGACGCGCAGCGCCCCCAAAAAATGATGCCACAAGAGTGCCCAAACAATGATGCCACAAGAGCCCAAAAATGCTAGCTCTAAATGAAGTGAATTTTTCACTAACCTTACAATTATGAGATGGATATATATATATATACACCTTAACTTAATATATACAAGCAATGCTGCATCAATCAGCTTAGTCCATCATATCGCCTTGGGACAACAATGGTTCTTCCTCTTCTAGATTTTCTAACACTCCCCACCGAAGAGGCATTGTTGTCGTTACCTTCCGCAAGGTTAGCCAAGCCTTCTCCATGAGGCTGTAACTCAAATGTTTCATCTTGACTATCTGTGTTTTTGCTGATTTCTAAAGCATAGAGTTTTTGTATAGGTCTCTTTAATTTTCCTCCCGAAGTCTTTACCAGTACAGACCTAACTAAATTGTCTTTGCCAACAAACAACTCTTCAATTATTCCAAGCTTCCAGCATTGCCTTGGTCTTTCATTCCCAATCATTACTTCTCCCACCTTGATACAATTTGCATTGGAGCCCTTTACATTGCCTGATGAGTAATAATTGAGTTCTGGCAAGTATTCCATCTGCCACCTCTTCCATAACTGATCTTGTAGCTCTTCAAGGTACTTGAACCTTCTGGTTAACTCTTCTTGAGTGCTCTGGATAGGCTGCAAGTCTTCTGGCAAACTAGGGCTTGATGTTAATCGTTTACCACAAAGAAAATGATTTGGTATCAATGGCTCTGCATCCTGCATACTGTTATAAACAAAAGTGATAGGCCTACTGTTCACCATTGCTTCTACTTCACACAAAACAGTGCAGAATTCTTCTTTGCTCAAATGAGCATTAGCTAAAAGTTTCTTTAATAGACACTTTACACTTCTCACTAGCCTTTCCCAAAATCCTCCCCACCATGGTGCTCTCTCAACAATAAACTCCCACTGTACCCCATGATGTGAAAA
Organism: Bathynomus jamesi; assembly: GCA_023014485.1. Lineage (NCBI taxonomy): Eukaryota > Metazoa > Arthropoda > Malacostraca > Isopoda > Cirolanidae > Bathynomus > Bathynomus jamesi. The sequence goes on along the minus strand of JAJOZX010000997.1, from coordinate 957,977 downwards.
ATAGGATTGGAATCCCTCCTCTTTTAGCAAGGACCAAACTTCTTGGAGTTCCTTTGCAGCCCTTTTGAAGGTTTTTACATTATCCGATATGATTTTATTTGGGAAACCCCTTTTGTTCACAAACCTTTTAAAGGCCAAAAGAAATACATCACTACTTAAGTTGCTTACCAACTCCAAATGGATTGCTCTGGTGGTAGCACATGTGAAAAGACATATAATCTTTGTTAGACTCCCCTTGCTCATACACATAGACTGGACCTGCGAAGTCTACTCCCACTACATGAAATGGGGCAGTATAGACACACCGTTCTCTGGAAGTGGAGCCACCTTTTCATAATAAGGCTTTGCACTCCAACGCTTGCAAACCACACATTTATGCAAGACCTTTTTTACTACTTGTCTAATTTTGGGAATCCAAAACTGTTGTCTGATCTCTATTATCACTTCTCTAACTCCAGCATGTAACAACTTATGATGCGTATCCAGGATCAAAAGTTCCACAAAGTGCCCCCCAGAAGGTAGCAAAATTGAGTCTTTTCTCCTCTGGAAGCCAGGAAAACTGTAATCTACCTCCTACTCTCAATAAATCCTGATCCAAAAACACATCCAAACCTTTGAGAGCAGAATGTGTTGGTAGAACCTGTAATGGATGGCTGGTGAGCAATTCCCTCTCCTCACCAAATTTTTCCTTCTGCACATATACCACCAGTATTTCCTGGCTTGCTGAATCTCCTTACTGTTCAGAATTCCTTCCCTTCTTGTTTCTCCCTTAATATTGTTGGTAAATCTATATACCCATGCTGTCACTCTTAACAACCTTTTCAGACTGCTAATGTCCTCAAGCCTCAATATGGGGTCCTGCTGCATAACTGGACAACTGTTCACAGTGCAGTTTCTCACTTCACTCACCCATGCTTCTTTAGCATGGCATTCTCCTACAATAGGCTGATTAGAAGGCCAGTTTTCACTTCCAAATTTTAGCCACTCTGGCCCATTCCACCGCAAACTTGACTGTGCAAGATCTTTCACTGAAATTCCTCGTGTTAGTAAATCAGCGGGGTTTTGGGTGCCTGGACAATGCTTCCATTGCTTGGGATCTGTGAGCGCTTGAATTTCCTCCACCCTATTGGCAACAAATGGTTTCCATTTCCTTGCCTGGCTTCTTAACCAGTGCCAAACTATAGTGGAGTCTGTCCAATAATAGCTTGGAATTTCAGAGAGGGCCAAAGACTTTTGCACTGTAACTGCAAGCCGACTAGCAATAACTGCACCCATCAATTCCAACCTTGGAACAGAAAGCCTTTTCAAAGATGCTACTCTGCTCTTTGCAGCAACCAACCTGCAACTTACTTCCTCTGGCAATGCGCCTCTTATATAAATACAAGTTGCATAGGCTCCCTCACTTGCATCACAAAAGATGTGCAGCTCCAAATTGTCTTGACTATTGTTCAACTCCCCAAAGTACCATCTTGGGATTTCAATGTCTCCAAGATGTGCCAATTCTTTGAACCAATATTTCCACCTTATCACCATATGATCAGGTAACTCTTGGTCCCAACCAAGTCCAATTCCCAGAGGCTCTGAAACCAAATTTTTTACTTTATCACAAATGGAGCCAGGAATCCAAGAGGATCAAAGACCTTTGAAGCCAAACTAAGAGCTGTACGTTTTGTCCACCTTGTCTCATTCTCAGCCAGCTCTAATAAAGATTTCCCTTTGAAGGTAAACAAATCATCTCCTTGCTGCCAAACAATGCCTAGCACCTTTGCGTCTATTGCCCACAACTCCTTAATACCAGAATCCTCAATACTTTCTGCTGCATCAGGTACTACACAGGACTGACTCATAAACTCTTGTAATTGAGAATTATTGGTCTGCCATTTTCTAAGCTCCATGCCAGCCTCCCTCATTATAGCTCTAGCCTCCATGAATATCTGTTTAGCCATTTCTGTATTATCCACGGAACACAGCAAATCATCAACATAAAATTTTTTCCCTATGTTTTCAATAGTGTTAGGATAGACTTCAGAATATTTCTTAAAATGGTACTGCATAGTAGCTGCCAACAGAAATGGACTAGAGCTGAGGCCAAACAACACTGACTTCATTCTATATGCTTGAACCTTAGGTTCATTTTCCAACAAGTCTTTCGTATCCACCCACAGATACCTTACTGCATCTCTGTCCTCTGGTTTTAACTTTATCCGCAAAAAAGCTTGCTTACATCTGCAGTCAATGCTACTCTACCAAACCTGAATCTCAGTAACAAGGAAAATAAATCTGCATTTAAATTTGGCCCAGCATCCAAACAGTCATTCAAGGACACACCACCTTTGTCCTTGGCTGAGCCATCATAAACTACCCTCAGTTTGGTGGTAGTTTTGTCTCGCCGTACCACTGCATGGTGTGGCAGATAATGTGCCTCCTGGTTCACCAGCTCACCTTGCACCCTTTCAGCATAGCCCTCCCTTACATAGCTTAGGATTGCCTCATTGTATTCAATTAACAACTCATTTTTTCTTAGCCTGTACAATGAAGTCTCCAACCTCCGATTAGCTAGCTGAAGGTTTGAACCAGGTTTGCAAGAATCCTTCCAAGGGAGGCCAACTTCATAGCAACCATCTCTAAACCCAATCCCTTTTTCAAATTGCTCTAAAACATCATTGTTCACTGTACTTGCCTGTTTGTCCTTTATGCCAATGGATTCAAGTTCCCAAAACGCTTTCAAATGCCTTTCCAAACCATGGCTGTTCTCCTCAATCTTAACAAAAAGAGCCTTAACTTCCATTTCATTGCAATAGCTACCATGTAGCATCCAGCCTAGCTTACTTTCAATAGCTACCGGGCCTTGAGATGTACGGACAATATTACTAGTGATGAAGTCCCAATAATAGTCAGCTCCAATCAAAAGACTAATATCTTCTGTTCCTTCAAACTTATTATTGCCCAAATTAATTCCTTTAATTTGCAATTCTTGGACACATGCCATATCTAAACAAGTAGTGACTGGAGCATAAAGTTCCTCAATCTCTACAGCTTGGACCTTGATAGTGGGACTTTGCGGTAACAACCCCTTAACCAGAACTTCTACCTACTTAAATTTGGTTCGGTTTTGAACGGAACCCTCAAACCCAGAAATTCTTAAATTTTCCCTCTTAAGTTCTTTAAACTTCAATTTTCTGGAAATTCTGGTCTTAATAAAGCTACACTGGCTACCACTATCAAACAACACTCTTACAGTAGCTTCTCCATCATTCCCAATTAATAAGGCTGCAGTTGTTTGCAATAATCCCCCTTTACTTTTACTCCCTTTCATAGCAGTGGCATGTGCCACTGATGTCTCTACTGCTGGGGTAGGCCTACTAGGAGTGTTTTCACACAATAATGGCTGATGCCTGCCATGACATTTTTTGCACAAAATTTTAAACTTACAAACCTTGCTCTGTGACCTTTCAAAAAACATTTAAAACATGCTGTGGACTTAGTTACCCTGTCCTTTCTCTCCTCAACAGGTAAAGCCTCAGCCACCTCACATTTATATGACTTGTGGTTGCCTTCGCAAAATATGCATTCCTTGATTCCCTTTAATTTATTCTCAGAGGATGCATGTAGAGCTGACACTGTACCTGGGCTATTCCTTTTTGTAGAAACTTTGGTGCTGTGCCTGCCTTTGTCCCCTTGTTTAACATCCCACTGTGCAAACTCAACTCCCTCTCGTCTTGCTAATTCTGTGCCTAAAAGACTTAACATCTGCTGAAAGGGGATGTACACATGTTCTGCAGAGTGTCCCCTACTTAATTCAAGCAAAATTGAGCTAGGCAATTTAGACTCCAGTATAGTAACCAACGTTATACCATACCTTTCCATTCCTACACCCAAGTTGTCCAGGGACCTAGTTCTAACTTCAAATTCATCATATAACTGCCGTAACTCCTTGACACTATTAGGATTATTAACAGGAGGTATAGCTAAAAGTTCACGGAGGTGGCTTTTAATTAAGATCTCTGGTTACCAAACCGTTTCTTTAATATATCCCAAGCCACATTATAATTAGTCTCTGTTAATGCTAATCCTGCTATTGTCTTTGCTGCCTCCCCTTCCAAGGGGGACTGCAAATAATTAAACTTCTCCACCGCACTTAACACTTGACTAGAATGAACTGCTGATTGAAAACTGTCTGCCCATCCTTGCCATTCCTGAATACTCCCAGAAAATGTTTTGAGTACAAGCCTCTGTAATTGAACTGCAGATCTGTTAACCTTAACTTCACAAACACCATTTGTTGAGGGTTGTGTTTCATTATTAGACGTGGTCTCTAACTGTACTGAGCTGCTAAACTCTTTTGCTCGGTGGCCTACTTTAATTATATCATCAATAATCTCTTCAAAGTAAATTATGTTATTTTCTATTTCATCCTCTCTATATAAGCCTCAATTTAACATTTACTCCACTAGAGCAACCTTTTTAATTTCTAATATGGAAAACTGCGCAGTCACTAATCTTAAATCCTCTTGCTCTGTGGCCGAATCTATAGTGGCAATGACCTTTGTAATTAGACCTTTGTAGGCGCTTCTCCTTTTTTTAAACTTGTTCAATTCAGATGCACTCATCTTCAATGCAAACAACAATTGGGCTCAATGCCAAATGAGCTGAATTGGCAGAAATACTTAACCAAACTGATCAAACGCAAATTTGCTTTTTTGAAATAAACTGAATGCTGGGTGGGATACTAACCAACCACCAGTATGGAATACCAATTTTTCCACCCAAGTAACTGGCGCACCGAAGTCTGTCTGCAACCTTCGCCTACGAATAATAAACCAAAATTAACCAAACCGGTAAAAATGTAGGCCAAAACCAACGACAGACAAGTGGCCAAGTTTCGCAATTGGGCGACCAAACTTTCTATCCTGGGACCTTAATTCAATAATATTCAACCCGTCTAGGCCTAACTTGGGCTACAATTTGCACAATCATAACTTTGCCGAAAAATAGTCACTGACTCAGTCTTGGGCTAGAATCCGGTTCTGAAGGACCATGTTATTTATTTATTTGTTCGGTTCAAAATCCCAGCTGAGCCGTGAACAGCCAAGTTCTAAAGGGCCAGTTCAACCTACAGCCCAAGTTAAGCTAAAATTAAAACTTACGGACTTGAGGTCCTATTAGGTCCTACTCAGGGTTGCTGACTCGATGTGGGCCTACCTTAGGCCTCAGTTGCATGAATTTAAGATAAAAACAAAAGGGGCACTAGTTATGGTCTTCTTTCTCAACCTTGCAACAACAACACAACCTGGACTCTTGCACGATGCAACAATCTTGTATCTAAACAACCAAACTGAATTGCAAGAGAGCTCTCTATAAGACCACACCCTGTAAGTACGGCATTCCACAAACGAGTAGAAAGGACGCGCAGCGCCCCAAAATGATGCCACCAGAGTGCCCAAACAATGATGCCACAAGAGCCCAAAAATGCTAGCTCTAAATTAAGTGAATTTTTCACTAACCTTACAATCATGAGATGGACATATATACACCTTAACTTAATATATACAAGCAATGCTACATCAATCAGCTGAGTCATCATATCGCCTTGGGACAACAATGGTTCTTCTCTTCTAGATTTTTTAACACTGTGACCTTTCAAAAAACATTTAAAACATGCTGTGGACTTAGTTACCCTGTCCTTTCTCTCATCAACAGGTAAAGCCTCAGCCACCTCACATTTATATGACTTGTGTTGCCTTCGCAAAATATGCATTCCTTGATTCGCTTTAATTTATTCTCAGATGATGCATGTAGAGCTGACACTGTACCTGGGCTATTCCTTTTTGTAGAAACTTTGGTGCTGTGCCTGCCTTTGTCCCTTTGTTTAACATCGCACTGTTCAAACTCAATTCTCTCTCGTCTTGCTAATTCTGTGCCTAAATACTTAACATCTGCTGAAGGGGGATGTACACATGTTCTGTAAGGTCTCCTCTACTTAACTCAAGCAAAATTGAACTCGGCAATTTAGACTCCAGTATAGTAACCAACATTATACCATACCTTTCCATTCCTACACTCAAGTTGTCCAGGAACCTAGTTCCTTCAAATTCATCATATAACTTCCGTAACTCCTTGACACTATTGGGATTATTAACAGGAGGTATAGCTAAAAGTTCACGGAGGTGGCTTTTAATTAAGATTTCTGGCTTACCAAACCGTTTCTTTAATATATCCCAAGTCACATTATAATTAGACTCTGTTAATGCTAATCCTGCTATTGTCTTTGCTGCCTCCCCTTCCAAGAGGGACTGCAAATAATTAAACTTCTCCACCGCACTTAACACTTGACTAGAATGAACTGCTTATTGAAAACTGTCTGCCCATCCTTGTCATTCCTGAATACTCCCAGAAAATGTTTTGAGTACAAGCCTCGGTAATTGAGCTGCAGATCTGTTAACCTTAACTTCACAAACACCATTTGTTGAGGGTTGTTTCATTATTAGACCTGGTCTCTAACTGTACTGAGCTGCTAAACTCTTTTGCTCTGTGGCATACTTTAATTATATCATCAATAATCTCTTCAAAGTAAATTACGTTATTTTCTCTTCATCCTCTTCTATAAGAGCCTCAATTTTAACATTTACTTCGTTTAGAGCAAACTTTTTAGTTTCTAATATGGGAAGCTGTGCAGTCACTAAGCTTAAATCCTCTTGCTCTATGCAGAATCTATAGTGGCAATGACCTTTGTAATTAGACCTTTGTAGGCACTTCTTCTTTTTTAAACTTGTTCAATTCAACTGGACTCATCTTCAATGCAAACAACAATTGGGCTCAATACCAAATAAGCTGAATTGGCAAAAATACTTAACCAAACTGATCAAACTCAAATTTTGCTTTTTTCAAATAAACTGAATTGCTGGGTGGGGTACTGACCATCCACCAGTATGGAGTACCAAATTTTCCACCCAAGTAACTGGTGCACTGGTCTGCAACCTTCGCCTACGAATAATAAACCAAATTAACCAAACCGGTAAAAATGTAGGCCCAAAACAACGACAGACTAGTGGCCAAGTTTCGCAATTAGGCGACCAAACTTTCTACCCTGGGACCTTAACTCAATAATAAACCAAAATTAACCAAACCGGTAAAAATGTAGGCCCAAAACAACGACAGACGAGTTGCCAAGTTTCGCAATTGGGCGACCAAATTTTCTACCCTGGGACCTTAACTCAATTATGCTCAACCCGTCTAGTCCTAACTTGGGCTACAATTTGCACAATCAGAACTTTGCCAGAAAATAGTTACTGATTCAGTCTTGATATAGAATCCGGTTGGAAGGACCATGTTATTTTTTTATTTCATTGGGTTCAGAATCCCAGCTGAACCCTGAACGGCCAAGCTCTGATGGGCCAGTCTAACCTACAGCCCAAGTTAAGCTAAACTAAAAACTTATGGAATTGGATGTCTTATTAGGTCCTACCTCAGGGGTGCTGACTCGATGTGGGCCTACCTTAGGCCTCAGTTGCATAAAATTAAGATAAAAAACAAAAGGGGCACTATTTATGGTCTTCTTTCTAAAGTGTCGCATTCAACAAACGAGTAGGCAGGACGCGCAGCGCCCCAAAAAAATGATGCGACAAGAGTGCCCAAACAATGATGCCACAAGAGCCCAAAAATGCTAGCTCTAAATGAAGTGAATTTTTCACTAACCTTACAATTATGAGATGGATATGTATACACTTTAACTTAATATATACAAGCAATGCTGCATCAATCAGCTTAGTCATCATATCGCCTTGGGACACCAATGGCTCTTTCTCTTCTAGATTTTCTAACATCCATATCTCAAGAGCTGAAATTTCTCGGTGTTAAATTTCATGTTGTCATCTAACCATTTGTATATTCTGTTCGTGTCGCACTGTAGGCAGTGGTGTAGTGCTAAATAAAGAAGTGAGGGAACGCATTTTGAAAGTGTTACTCAGATGCGGGGGGGACAATGGCGAGCGCGGCGAGCCCATACAGCTGGGGGTCCGGGGGCACTGTAAGCCCCCCGGGAAATCTTTTGAAATCTTACCAATTTCAGGGATATTTTGAGGTCATATGCATTGGATATTAGGATATATTCCAAGGTTGAAGATGCAGTATTTCCAGTGTCATTAGATATACGACATCCAGTACGATCAATAAAAATAGCTAACAACTGGAATGATTAACTAAAAAAAGTTAACAACTGGTACGCCGTGGTGACTGTTTCATCAGATCTTTATAGGCTAGCATTGCCTCAGTCGAAGCTAAAAGAAATGAAGCAGTTAATGATTCTTTCTCATATTTCTTCTAGGGGTGGGAATTAAAATTTCATGACGTTAGAGATTTGTAAGTTCGGATTTATTTGAAAAAGTGAGGGAACGCCGTTCCGTCTACCAAAAAAAGTAAGGGAACGCCGTTCCCACGCGTTCCCACAGCACTACACCACTGACTGTAGGGCCTCCACATCTTCTGCATCACTGATTTTTCTGCTGGTCTTTGCTTTGTCTGCAGAGGATGTTATTATACTGTTGTTGGTTACTTCACTGTCCATTAGGGTGGAGCGAAAAATACTTTTTTTCTAGTATGAAGTTCTAATAGTGATTAAAAGTTGCATTTAGTCGACAGAATATGCCTGCCAAAATATGAGTTCATTCGTTTAAAAGTTTCAGCTGCCACCAGGGGGCTAAATTTAACACAATTTTGTGTAAAAAGGAAAAAAATGCTTTTATTTTAGGTTTGTCAAACTATTATAAAATTTTATCTTAGAATTATCTAATAGTTTCATTAAGATTCTTAAATGATAGGAATTCATTTTGTAAAAATGCCTTTTCATATGCTTAATATCTTCAGCTGCCACAAGAGAGCTGAAGTTAACACAATTTAGAGTAACTAAGTCATGTTGAGACTACACTGAATGTTGTGGGGGGAGGGTTTGGGAGGGTTTTGGTGCAAAGGAATTTCTTTCTGAGTCATTAGAACAGTGTGTTAACACTTGTCTTCTTAGGTAGTATGCCTAGTCGCTCAGTTGATCGGAGAGTTTTTTAATATGATTGGAATATTATAAAACTTTATTTTAAAGTGATTTATATAGAGATAATATTGATTTTATTATAAAATGCTTGTTATAATGTATTATATAATTTTAGTTTATTTATATAATATATTATATATTTATATAATATATTATATATAAGTTACTTATAAAATATATTATATATATTAATTATATAATGTTTTGATGTTACAGGATATTTTGTGATTGTGAATTTTTCTTAAAAATATTATGGCATCAAATACTAAATATAAACATTTCACTAGAGAACATATGAAGTGTGCCATATTTGAAGTACCTTGTGAGATGAGTGATATGCAACTACCAACTTATAACTGCATTATGAAAGATTACCTTTTCACAAAACATTTAGTGAAGGAGCAGATGAATAACAAGGAGCCTTCATTTTCTGAAATAGCAGAGGCAGTTTCCAAAAAGGTAGAAAATATTTGGAAGAAGGCCTCTTTGCCAATAGTTTCACATACACGCGTTTTACAGATGATGCGAGTGTACCATGATAAATACAGGTCCTTATTAAAGCCATACAAGTCACGCAAGGATCAGTCTAAGTACAAAAATCAGCTTGAAGAATTTGAAAACTCTTCAAAATGCACTTTGTTTGACATCTGCACCTGCAAATGTAAGGAGTTTAGGAGATGCTCATATGAAAAGAGTAAGAAAGTCCCCCAAAAGAGCAGGATTTTTTAAATGACCAACGAACACGCAGAATAATGGTGATAGGAAGTATTGACATAGCGCACACAAGACGATTACAAGCAAGAGAACATCGAAAGGAAATGGAAAAAGCACGTCTGGAATCCTCACAAACAACTAGTGCTGCTATAACCAATACGTCCAACTTACAAATCGAAACAGAGACAAGTGAACTTCAACAACTAGAAGAAATATCTGAAGATAATGAGGAAGATACAACCTCGACTCAATATGTAATATCAGAACAACAGATGCGTGAACCACTGCCTTCATTAGCAATTACTTGCGATAGATTTAAAATGTCGGACAGAGCTGGGGCTGCTATTGCTTCTGCAGTATTGGCAGATCTTAAAATTGTTACTCCCGAAGACAAAGGGAATATTATAGACAGAAGTAAGCTAAGACGTGAAAGACAAAAACAGAGAAAGGAACTACAACAGATAGGAGAGCCAAAAACCATGCGGGGATTATACTTTGATGGCAGAAAGGATAAAACAATGATTCAAGTCCAGGAGAGTGATGGCTCTAACCACCAAAGAACCAAACGCGAAGAGCATATCAGCATAATATCTGAACCACACTCTCTGTACTTTGCACATGTGACACCTTCCAGTGGCAAAGCTAAATACATTTGCACAGCGCTAGTGAATTGCTTGAAAGAAAGGAATGTTCATATAGGGAACATCGTTGCAGTTGGCTGTGATTCGACAGTGGTTAACACTGGTAGTATTGGAGGCACAATAAGATTACTGGAAGAAGCCTTTAATAAGCCATTGCAGTGGCTGATATGCCTTTTACACCTTAATGAACTTCCATTGCGCCATCTGTTTCATCACTTGGATGGTACCACTACTGGACCAAGAGCATTTTCAGGAGAAATTGGCCGAGCACTTTCAGACTGTGAAAAGCTTCCATAGTTAACTTCAAACCCATTGAAATTCAAGAGGACATGTGTGAAGTTGATGTAGATGACATAAGTACTGACCAGAAATACCTTCTTGAAATTCACAAGGCTATATCAAGTGAACATTCTCAAAGAGTCTTAGTCATAAGAGTCCAGGCAATATATCACATTCAAGGTGGCTCACCACAGCAAACAGGACTCTGCGGTTATATGCAAGCACAGAGAATCCTTCAGGCAATTTACAAGAATTAGCTACTTTCATTGTTAGGGTATACGCACCAATGTGGTTTCAGATAAAGCGTAAACCATTATGCCAATATGGTGCTAAACATATGTGGCATATGATTGCAAGAAGCCGGTATCTCCGTGAAGAGCTTAGGAGGGTACATGACTCAGTCATTCAGCGAAATGCATATTACGCAAATCAAGAAAACATTCTCATTGCAATGATAGCTGATGAAAGGGAGCATGTGCGTCAGTTGGGATTTAGGCGTATCATAAAAGCAAGGGCATGCATTCAAGAAACAGATGTTATCAGGTATTTTAAGGTGCCAGAAATAAATTTTTATGCCAAAGACTATACAGATCTCATTATGTGGCAAGGTTTTCAGATAGCAGAACCACCGATAACCAAAGGAGTTTCTCTTGATGATATTGAATCATGCATCAAACATGGTACTACTCTTCATTCAGAATTATTTCAGTTTCCATGTCATACACAAGCCTTAGAGAGATGCGTCAAGCTCGTTACAGACGCTGCTGGATCAGTCTGCGGACCCACAAACAGAGACGGTTGGATTCGTGCTACATTAGAATCAAGGAAAAAACAGCCAAAATTTGACACAAAAGCAAATTACTAAATAGTCTTCAGCAAGAACCCTTTCTAGAGGGAGGTTGGTTGGGGAAAGGGTGGTAACTCCGCTAAGGCACGAATAACGTTTCTTAACTGTCTCAAGCCAGTATAAAGGAGGAGAGACATCCTAATTTATTACTGTTCCCTTTTCAAGTAAATACAGAATCATACTTAATTGTCATTTTTAAGTTAACTTCAGCCCTCTTGTGGCAGCTGAAGATATTAAAATATGAAAAGGCATTTTTACAAAACGGATTCTTATCATTTAAGAATCTTAATCAAACTATTAGATAATTCTAAGATAAAATTTTATAATAGTTTGATAAACCTAAAATAGAAGCATTTTTTTCCTTTTTTACCCAAATTGTGTTAACTTTAGCCCCCTGGTGGCAGCTGAAAATATTAAACAAATTAACTCATATTTTGGCAGGTATATATCGTCCACTAAATGCAACTTTTAATCACTACTTCATACTAGAAAAAATGTATTTTTCGCTCCACCCTACTGTCCATGTCTGTTAGCATGATAATGAATAGGAGTAGGGCCAATACCGTTCCTTGTGGTACTGAGCTGCTGACTTCCGATTCTGATGATGACATACCTTGAAATTTTACGACCTGTAAACGTTCTCTGAGGAAATTGTAGATCCATTTTCCCACTTTGCTTGTTATTCCCATATGTTTCATTTTATGTGCTATTATACCATGATCACATTTGTCGAATACTCTAGCAAAATCTATATGACATCGTAATTTTCATTGCTTTCAAGCGCGTCTAGGATATTGTTATAGTGCTTTATTAGTTGTAATAGGCATGATCTTCCTGATCGGTATCCGTGCTGGTGCTTATTAAATCTTTCCAGTGTTTCAAGAAGCACAGATTTTCTCTCTAACTATTCTTTCAGATGCTTTGGTGAAATGGAACGTCAGTGACACTGGTCTATAGTTCTTTGCTTGAGATCTATCCACTCCATTATACATATATGGAGAATGTTTGCTCTTCCCAGGATGCTTGGTATTTCCTCGGTGTCTGGGAATCTTCTCCATCTCAGTATAGGGGTGTAGCTATTTCATTTTTACAATTTTTAATGAAAAATGCGTTCCATTTGTCCGAACTTGCAGTTGATGTGATTTCATTTGTCCTATAGCTCGCTTTTTATCTTGGAAGGTAAAATCAAAATGTTATACAATCTCCTTGTAATTTCTTTTCAAAGAATGCATCTCTGTCAGCTATCGCTTTGTCCTTTTTGGGATACTGAAACTGATTTGTACTGGGCTCTCAATGTCTCAGATATTTCTTTTAGATCGTCGGATAGTTCATTATTTCCTTTCCTTTAGGGCCCGATAGTGAAACACGTTTTTGTTTCCTTTCCGCATAGCTATATAAGTATTTGGGTTTTCCTTCATTACTTCTACCGCATTTTTTTCCCCCTCTCTGTATGGCCCTTAATCAGAGTTTGTATTCCCTTATTGACACTTCAGTTTTTTCCTGTATTTCTTCCCTGGTATTATATATATATATATATATATATATATATTATATATATATATATATATATATATATATATAAATATGAAAATGAAAAGGTTTATTGGCAGACTATAGTCCATATGACAAATAGGTTAATACAATGGCAGTTCACATACTAAGGATAGAAATATACAGTTGATTAAAAATAATACAGTAATGTCGGAGTTAAGTGGAGCTCCAGACAGACGTTTTCGTACCAAGAATTCCACAGCTTAGAGGATAAACGGCAGGACTCATGGATAACTTGCATAATCGGGTTGGTTGATTTTTTAATTCTTTGCATTAGACTGTATTGAGCACGTCTTGTTACCTCCGGGAAGCTCGGAACATTGCGGGTAGCAAACATTTGCGAAGTTGAGCATCTCGGGGGGTAATTTATGTAAGAGTCTAAAAGACCTGTTGTACAGCAAATTTAGGGTTCTGCCAGAACGTTTTTTATAATTCACCCAGAGTTGCTGTCCGTATATATTACTGCAGAAAGTACGAAGAGAGTGTCTTTAGTAGCTTCACTTGTACAGAACCGAAAGTTCCTTATATACAAAGGTGGGCAGGACCGAGTTCCAAAAGGACCGAACTCCAGGAATTCGGTCCCTTTTTAAGGACCGTGAGCGGGAAAGTAGGTCCTTTTCTCAGTGAGGACCGAAAGAGGAGCGACGGTCCATTTTTAAGCAATTCCGGACGGTCTTTTTTAGTGATTTTAGTGTGTTTAGTGATTATTTGAAGTTCTAAAGAAGATGGATCGTTTCCTCCAGAAGACTCAGAAAGAGACTGAGACTGAACTGAAACTTGTTTCAACACCTGGAGGAGACGAAGAATCTACTGATGTTAGTGCTTCACACTTCAAGTCAAGCAACTGGAGCTCCTAGCGGAAGAACTGAACCCGGCAATCCCTGGCCGTACCTGGACAAATACTTTGAATACCTGGGCCCCAAGTGTGAGCAGAACCTGGAGTACAAGTGCTTGCTGTGTTTCAGTTCATCAGTTTAACACGCCTATCCCATCCAGTGCCGCCGTGGAGAGGCTCTTCTCTTTGGGGAAGGACGTCCTCAAGCCGAAAAGGTCAGGGCTCGTGACAGCCATTTTGAATGCTAGTCTTCTTGAAGGGAAACTCAAGCATTTAACTTACTAACTTTTTTTCATCATTTATGTATTGTATTAATTATAATTTACGTTAATAAAATTAAGATTTCCGGTGTCTTTAATTTCATTTTTCATTTTAATCAAATTTTTCACTATATTATCTATAAGGGCCGAGGACCGAGTCGTTCCTAGGCCCTATCTTCAGAAAGGACCGGGACCGGTCCAGTTTGAGGCAAGGACCGGGACCGGACCGTCGGTCCTTTTTGAGGCCCGGTGCCCACCTTTGCTTATATATATATATATATATATATATATAATATATATATATATATATAAGCAAACAACCACAGGGAAAAGGAAACAGAAACACGAAATCCGAGCGCTTTCGTGATATATTCATATCTTGTCCCTGAAGATATGAATATATTACGAAAGCGTTCGGATTTCGTGTTTCTTTTCCCTTTTCCTTGTGGTTGTTTGCTTATTAAAAAGATCACGTGTTGTTCTGTGATTTTATTGCATATATATATATATATATATATATATATATATTCGGATGAATTTCACAATTAAACACGTGATATATATATATATATATATATATATATATATATATATATATATATATATATATATATATATCGGATGAATTTCACAATTAAACACGTGATATATATATATATATATATATAGAGAGAGAGAGAGAGAGAAGAGAGAGAGAGGGGGGCAGTAACGCGTTACATGTACGACGTTACGTAACGAACGTTACAAAAGTAACGATAACGGTAATGCCTGAAAGATTTTCAAATGTATCAATGTAACGGTAACGCTTTGCAAATTTTTTTCACCGTAATGGATTTTTCCAATACTCGTTACTCGATACTTGAATTTGAATTTGATAACATTGCCATTCCATTCATGAGGACTATTAAATGCAATTCACTATTCCGTGTTTGTGGCAACACTAAATTTATATTTTCTAGGTCTCTTCATCTTTCCCAAAAATCAATGAGTGCAAATTAATTGGCAATATATCGTTCTTAAGAGAACAACATTTATATAGTCAATAATAGTCTATTAGTTTCAAAATACGTGTGAAGGCACATAAACAAATATCAAATGTAACTAGTTATTTGTAACGTCGTTACATGTATCGAGTAACGGTAACGCTTTAAGGGTTTTCAAAAGTAATGATGTAACGGTAACGCCGAGTACATTTCCGACGTGTAATGAGTAACGGTTACGCCGCCCAATTTAATGTAACGGTGCCCATCACTGTATATATATATATATATATATATATATATCGGTGGTGTAGTGGTTAGCGTCGCTGACTACGAATCCATCGCCCCCGGGCTCGAGACCCGGTGACAGCAGCCGGTGCGCAGTAAAACCCAGCTGTTCAACCTTCCACACAATAAAGAAATGGTTGGTAGATAAATGGGTACCCTGGTGGCCTAGTAGTTAAGACGCTGGGATGCTGGTGGGCGTGTTCGGTTCGGATTCCACGTCAAACTGTAGATCTAAGGTGGAGCGAAAAGCTTGACCTTCGTCAGAATGAAACAATTCGGTCTGAAGCTAACCAAAGGATATATATAGCTAGCATACCTAATTTTAGTATGCAATGATAACCAATTTGCGCAGTAATAATTTCAATTTGTGCAGTGATAAATTGAAAATCTGTGCAGTGATAAATTAGCTTCTATATCCGATGTAGAACCTAATTTATCACGGCACAGATTTTCAATTTATCACTGCACAAATTGAAATTATTACTGCGCAAAGTGGTTATCATTGCACACTAAATTTAATTAGGTTTGAAACAAACAAACAAACAAACAAACACTTTATTTCAGACTCAACAGGTACAAACATTAAACAAGAGGTCCATAGAAGATTAAGATATAGTTGTCTGGAGCACTGGCTAAGTAGGCCAGTGAATCACTGTGTATAATGAACATACAATTGCCTACGCCAATGCTTCCAGATTTGAGATTTATAAAACAGGGCGTCCCAAAAAAATGTATACACACTTTAAATAATTATAAAGGCAGTGTTTATTAAAATACATTTCATTTTCAAAATGTAATAGAATCTACAGACATTATTTAATTGTTTTGTCAACGCCTGTTTCAAACTGACGTCCGTTCTGGTCCAGGCACTGCTGATAACGCGAAGCATGGAATCGCAAACATCACGAAACATTTCGTTTGGTATTTGTGTGCATTCTCGTTCACTGGCTGCTCTCAATTCAGCGACTGTTGCAGGTTTTATAGCGTAGACTTTGTCTTTTAAGTATCCCCATAAAAAAAAGTCTAGTGGTGTGAGGTCTGGTGAACGCGGAGGGTATTCTACGAAACCCCTTCGTCCAATCCACATCCACATCGTGCCAAGTACCACTCGCAATAATCCACTCTTCGGTCGGATCATCTTCATTAATTAGCATGGACTAATCTTGGAATGTAACTTTTCCATTGACAGCGCTTCAAAATGCGTTGGACAGACGATTCTGAAATTCCTACCTCACGACTCGCTTGCCGCACAGAGATTTTCTTGGACTTTGGTGATACGTTTCCAGTACTCTTTCTTGCTTTGTGGGGCTTGTCGATGTCCGTGGTCTTCCGGAACGCTTCTTGTGGACATTCTGAACAGTTCCATCGGCTTCAAACTTATCTCTAATTCGAGTGATGGTAAGTCGCGTTGGTGGATCTGTTTGACTCCCTCCTAAACTGTCTTTGCACTTCAACTGCGTTTTCACACTTCCAGTAGCATTTTAGAATGAATTTCCTTTGTTCAAAGCTTAGTCTGACTGCCATTATTAATTCTAATGGGTTTAACTTGGAAAGAAAGAAACATCAATTGAGCTATCAGCTGTTAAAGTGTGTATACATTTTTTTGGGACGCCTGTATATCGGAGACCAGTCCACTAACCATGGTTTCTGTTATCTTATTAACTGACTCACCAAGCCTAGTGATAAACCTAAATACAAAATTGCGAATGACACTGGCACAGCTAGGCACTTATTGACTACAAACAGCATACTGATTACTGACACTAGAAGGAGCACCATTTACAAATCTTGGAGTCCTTAATAAACTCCTAAAAATATTATTATGCAACATATTTCCTCAAATTATACATCCTGTAGTTCCACTACAAATGAGCTGTATACAATGGAGTACAAAATGTTTTGAACAAAATCAACTTAACATCTAATGTACACATATGAAATTTTCTAACCAAAGTATGATATTTCCCTGAGTATAATTGTCTACATTGCCTCATTGCCATTGGCAAGAACACGAACATAAATAAATAAATAAATCTCTTAAATGAAAAGCGGAATAGTTTTTCCTTTTTGCAAAGGAATATGCAGCTTTATGGACCACAGAACACTGAGCCAAGATTTTGTTGAAGTAACGAGAGCCAGATTATGCAATTTAGACAAATTCGTCTGTGCATCAGACCTCCCACTAAGTCAACCAACTCGTTTGACATCATTCTATACATACCTGAGTATCAAATTAATATTGGAAAATATAACTCCACCAACACAAAATTCCTCCAAAAGGTGGGGTTTGGGGATGTTTCGGCGTCCGGGGCAAAAGGGAACCCGATGCCCCCCCCCCTTTCCTAAAAAAAAAAAGCGCGCCTTACAAGCTAAAACTTCAAAATTTTGGTTCAAGAAAAAAAAATCAAATTTTGGAAGTGCCTGGTAACTCTTTTGACCTCAATCCGATTGAGATCCTGTGGAAACTTTTGAAAGTGAAAGCTTGGAAACAAGCCAGGATTCTACAAACATCTTTGGTCTGATATAAAAACATTTTGTCAGTTGGAAGTGCCCTTGAATCGCACAAAAATCTTATCATGGTCATATCAAACAGGATCAAAGTAATTATGAATACAAGAGAGGGCCCACTAAATTTTAAACCCACAATGAAAATTAATTCCTTCAAACTTTGATTCCAAACTTTCTATCTATCTATCTATCTGTCTATCTATCAAGCTGTTAGATGATGCTGATATTCTTTGTCTGCAGGAAACATGGTTATGGAAACAGGACTTAAATGACCTGAATAGTCTCCAGTAACTTTCATGGGAAAGGGGAAGCCACCAGAGATAAAGAAGATGGTCTTCTTGCAGGCCACCACCTGGTGGGGCAACTATTCTATGGAGGTTTGGGTATGAGAAATATATTAGTGAATTAAAACTTGGTTTGAACTGGCTAACTAGAATAGAAATTTGTAGACAATAAAAAATTTGTAATTCTGTGTATCTATATGCCTTTTCAAGCAGTTGATAATGAAGAAGATTACCTCATTAAATTGGGACAGGTCAGCAGTATTATTGATGAGTTGGATACGACATGTGTAGCTATTATTGGTGACTTTAATGCTAACGTGCTTAATGATAATTCTTTGTTTAGCAACCACTTAAAAGCCTTCTGTGAAGATAATAACTTGACCCTTTCATCCATATGTAGTCTTCCTGGTGATAACTTTACTTATGTTAGTGATAGTTGGCACATCACCTCATGGTTGGATCATTGTATTTGTACACCTGATGCAAATCACGCAGTTCTGAATATAACAGTTTTGTACTCCTATGCTAGTTCTGACCACATGCCCCTATTAATTGAGTTTGACATTAATTGTATTCCAATGCTTCTCTTCTTCTTCTTTCTCTTCGCCCGTTCCCGCCTCTATGCGGGGTCGGCGTTTCTGACCAGCCTCCTCCACACAGCCCGGTCCTGGGCTTCTTCCTGCGACAAACCCTTCTCCCTCAAATCGTCCCTCACCTTCTCCATCCACCTTCGCTTCGGTCTGCCTCTCTTTCTCCTGCCATGCACCTCCATATTCATCGTTCTCTTACCCACATAATCTTCGTCCCCTCTCATCACATGTCCATACCACTTCAGTCTACTTTCTTGTATCTTCCTCGAGATTTCTCCAACCTTTGTTGTGCCCCTTATCCTTTCATTCCTTACTCTATCCAACCTTGTCACTCCGCACATCCATCTGAGCATTCTCATCTCCGTTACATCTAGTCTTTTCTCATGATCTTTCTTTATAGCCCAAGACTCAGCCCCATACATCATAGCCGGTCTTACCACAGTCTTATACACCTTTCCCTTAACCCTTGCGCCTATTCTTCGGCTATCACAGGTAAAGCGTAAAGCGAAGTTAGACCGGTCCAAAGTTGATGATGAGGGCAAACAACAGTATTGTAATAAGTCTGATGTATTGCTAAGTAATATATCTATCCTAATGATGCTCTAGCTTGTCGGGGTAAACTGTAAATATTTCTCCATCTGTAAAAGCGCTCAGCACACTTTTGAAGGTATGTGAAAGGTATGGGAGGGATAACGACATAAAATAATCCTGATAAAAGTCATGTTATGATTGTGAGGATCATGGCCTTCAAGTATATAAAATTTCCTGAATTTCAATTGAATGGTATGGGGCTGTCAGAAGTAACCCAGACTAAGTCTCTTAACCACATACTAACGGATAGTCTTTCAGATGACTATGATATTCTGAGGCAATGTAGACAATTATATGCTCAGGGAAATATTTTGGTTAGAAAATTTCTTATGTGAACATTAGATGTTAAATTGATTTTGTTCAAAACTTTATGTACTTCAATGTATACAGCTCATTTGTGGTAGGGTTGCCAGATGTCCCGGTTTTCGGATTTTACGATGTCGAGCAAAGTTACACGATTGCTTATTTTTAAATATAGGCAAGGTAATATATACATTTGATCAACTGCCTCAATGATCAACTCGTTTTGAAACAAAGCAGAAAACGATGCTTACCATTTAGTCAACTAAAAAAACGCATTGCCCAAACAGTCGACGAAATTATCAAAGGCACAATCAGTAAATATATATCATAAATATTCACTGCCTAAACTTCAAATGCTTCTATTTTACATTCACGAACTATATTTTTGTTACAAATGTAATGTATATTTGGATCAAATGTAGAATTCGGACCCCAGCCTTCTTTAGTTAGCTTTATAAGGCTAACTAACGAAAATATCACGACCTAACCTAACCAATCGTTAGGTTAACTGTACGCCCTTGACGATTGGTTAGGTTAGGTCGTGATATTTTCGTTAGTTAGCCTTATAAAGCTAACTAAAGAAAGCTGGGGTCCGAATTCTACATTTGATCCGTATATTTTATATATATATATATATATATATATATATATATATATATCTATCATGAATCCAAAATCTGGGTTCATGATCAGCTAAGATTTTTATTGTCCCGTCTGTCCGCCAAAAAATCTGGCAACCCTAATTTGTGGTGGAACTACAGGATGTATAATTTGAGAAAATTATATGTTGCATATAATAATATTTTTAGGAGTTTATTAAGAACTCCAAGATTTATAAATGGTGCTCCTTCTAGTGACAGTATGCTGTTTGTAGTCAATAAGGTGCCTAACTGTGCCAGTGTCATTCGCAATTTTGTATTTAGATTTATCACTAGGCTTGGTGAGTCAGTCAATAAGATAATAGAAACCATGGTTAGTGGACTGGTGTCCGATATTTTTATAAATCTCAAATCTGGAAGCATTGGCGTAGGCAATTGTATGTTCATTAGACATAGTGATTCACTGGCCTACTTAGCCAGTGCCCCAGACAACTATATCTTAATCTTCTATGGACCTCTTGTATAATTTTGTACCTGTTGAGTCTGAAATAAAGTGTTTGTTTGTTTGTTTGTTTGCTACTGAAGTACTCTCATTCTGAAGACTCGGTTGATTGGTTTTTCTTATTTGGGCTTTGGTAATGAAGGTTCACCTTTGCCATCGTTTTGATCACATTTTCAGTGAATAAGGTCGTGATATAACATTCATCGCCCGGCGGATCTTGGTTTTCGGTTTACACTCTCCATCCTCGAAAATCCTGTTTTTAATCTCCTTATGCTTACTGAGATTCTTGTAGGCGGGAGGCTTCCTGCCTTTGACTGTATCTTTCATATAAGTAATTCCACCTGGCTTCTCTTCTTTGAGATAATTCCCCGTTTTTCTGCTAATTAGTTTCTTGTATAAATTAGGTTCATTTGATATTGCACACGTGTAAAGGAATAAAGGATAAATATATTTTACAGTCTTTTCTCGAGCTACGCAACTCGCAATAAAGATAATGTTAAAATCGTTGCAGTATCAATAGAAAATTGATTAGGAACTTTAATTATATTTGTCTAACCTGCAATAATTTCAGAGATTTAATTTGGACAATAATATTTTGAAAAAAATACACCACTCAATAATTAAATGACAATAACAGATAATATTTAAGACAATTAACGTTGTGTCGAATGAAGTGTACAACTTGTATTTTTATTATTATTTAAAACTCTTCACTGCAAAATAATGCCTAAATTCTGATTTCAATCAGCTTCAGCTCTTCAGTCTTGATTTTCATCACAATGAGGAGAAAACTATTTCTGTAATAAGTTACCATGTATTTTCGCATATTTTAGTATGTGTTCACTTCATGAGACAAAGTCCATTTCATAACAAGCATCATTTTCTAACTTGAAAGCATTTTACTCAATGGGAAATCGTGACGCAAAAATATTCAATAATCGTGAGTAATTAGAAATTTCATATTACATATATATATATATATATATATATATATAGGAAATGCCAAAACTTGAAAGAGACAAAGAGTTGATGTCCTTCTTTGGCTTTTTTGATGTTTTGTTTTACTCTCGCATAGTTGAAGGATTTTTAAAGTAAACACTTATTCATTCATTCATAGACATTTAAACACACACACACACACACACACACAATATTACTGACAATTTCCTCACAAACTCGGATTCACAGTAATTTCCATGCATGCTTGCGTCATTAGTTTGCATTGCAGACACTCCGGTCATTATAGGTCCCGGAATGATCCTCGAAGGCAACACAAATGCATCTGTTCATTACGCGTAGTACAATTGTACATTTATATTACTTCAGACTCGCTCTATACCAACTGGACCTTCCAAATATCCATGTCTTTAGTTTTTTGTACAGTGTAATTCTATTAAAAAGAAAGTTACACGAAACTATTATGAACTCAACCCCACCTATTACAACCTCATCTAACTTAACTTCGTGTATATATATATATGTATATATATATATATATATATATATATATATATATATATATATAAGCAAGGAACCACAAGAATCTTTTAGAATCTTGATATATTTTTCTTGTACAATGAAAGATATTCCAACAACAAAAAGGGTCTTTAAAGAATTGGCAATGTTTATGGAATATAATATATATATATATATATATATATATATATATATATATTATATATATATATCTATATATATGCAAACATTTTACAAACAGCACGTGATCTTTTTAATAAGCAAGGAACCACAGGGAAAGGAAAATAAAACACGAAGTCGAGCGCTTCGTGATATATTCACATCTTCACATCCCCTGTCCCTGAAGATGTGAATATATCACGAAAGCGCTCGGACTTCGTGTTTATTTCCTTTCCCTGTGGTTCCTTGCTTATTAAAAAGATCACGTGCTGTTTGTGAAATGTTTGCATATATATATATTATATATATATATATATATACACATTTTAACTGCAAACAACATACAGTATAATTAATGTAAGAAACGACGCTTGTGTAGAGCGTTCCGCACAAGATGAGGAGGTAGAACGAACAAATGAAAAATGAGGTACCACCCGGGATCATCCGATTGCCGGTCAGATATGCTATCCACTACACCATGGACCTCGATTAATCAGAAGTCGTAATTCTCCTACATACGAGCAGAAACCAATGCCCTGAGGGGGCACCTTCGAATGCCGTACATATATTTTAACTAACTGCAAACAACACACAGTATAATTAATGTAAAGAACGACGCTTGTGTAGGAGAATTACGACTTCTGATTGATTGAGGTCCATGGTGTAGTGGATAGCATATCTGACCGGCAATCGGGTGATCCTGGGTTCGATTGCTGGTGGTACCTCATTTTTCATTTGTTCGTTCTCCCTCCTCATCTTGTGCGGAACGATCCTCTACACAAGCGTCGTTCTTTACATTAATTATATGTGTGCTGTTTGCAGTTAAAATGTATATGTACGGCATGCGAAGGTGCCCCCTCAGGGCATTGGTTTCTGCTCGTATGTAGGAGAATTACGATTTCTGATTAATCGAGGTCCATGGTGTAGTGGATAGTGTATCTGACCGGCAATCGGATGATCCGGGTTCGATTCCCGGGTGGTACCTTATTTTTCATTCGTTTGTTCTCCCTCCTCATCTTGTGCGAAACGCTCTTACACAAGCGTCGTTCTTTACATATATATATATACGCAAATAACTGCAATGACCGCGCAGTATATAAATGAATAGAAACGACATAAGTATTAAGGAACGTTTCTGCACACGAGGAGGAGAGATAACGAAATAATGAAAAATGAGGCGAACCGCCTGGGAATCGAACCCAGGGCCTTCCAATTGCCGGTCGGACGCTCTACCATTATGCTACGGACCTCACTCAATCACAATCGAAATTCTCCCAAATAGGGCAGAAACCAATGCCCTCAGAGAGCACCCTCGCAAATCGTGAATATGCGCAAATAACTGCAATGACCGCGCAGTATATAAATGAATAGAAACGACATAAGTATTAAGGAACGTTTCTGCACACGAGGAGAGAGATAACGAAATAATGAAAAATGAGGCGAACCGCCTGGGAATCGAACCAGGGCCTTCCAATTCGATTCCCAGCGGTTCGCCTCATTTTCATTATTTCGTTATCTCTCCTCCTCGTGTGCAGAAACGTTCCTTAATACTTATGTCGTTTCTATTCATTTATATACTGCGCGGTCATTGCAGTTATTTGCGCATATTCACGATTTGCGAGGGTGCTCTCTGAGGGCATTGGTTTCTGCCTATTTGGGAGAATTTCGATTTGTGATTGAGTGAGGTCCGTAGCATAATGGTAGAGCGTCCGACCGGCAATTGGAAGGCCCTGGGTTCGATTCCAGGCGGTTCGCCTCATTTTTCATTATTTCGTTATCTCCTCCTCTTGTGCAGAAACGTTCCTTAATACTTATGTCGTTTCTATTCATTTATATCTGCGCGGTCATTGCAGTTATTTGCGCATATTCACGATTTGCGAGGGTGCTCTCTGAGGGCATTGGTTCTGCCCTATTTGGGAAATTTCGATTTGTGATTGAGTGAGGTCCGTAGCATAATGGTAGAGCGTCCGACCGGCAATTGGAAGGCCCTGGGTTCGATTCCCAGGCGGTTCGCCTCATTTTTCATTATTTCGTTCTCTCCTCCTCGTGTGCAGAAACGTTCCTTAATACTTATGTCGTTTCTATTCATATATATACATATATAATTCCATAAACATTGCCAATTCTTTAAAGACTCTTTTTGTATGTTGGAATATCTTTCATCTGTACAAGGAAAATATATCAAGATTGTAAAAAGAACTCTTGTTAAGAATTTTTTACAGATATGTTATGATATTGAAAGCTTTCCTGTTGTATTCTTGAGAAATAAGTATCATTGTTAGTATTTATCTTTTGTCGATTTCCTTCACTCTTTATTTCTTATGAATATATGGCAATATCTGTATATGTTACACGTAATCGGTGAAATTGCGTATTTCATAAAATAAGCAAAATTTGGCTAATTTCATGAAATTGACAGTCCATTTGCCAAATTCATAAAGGTTGGCAGTCCATTTGCCAAATTCATGAAATTGGCAGTCCATTTGCCAAATTCATGAAATTGGCAGTCCATTTGCCAAATTTATGAAACTGGCAGTCCATTTGCCAAATTTATAATCGATGAATAGCATCCTTCATTGGCCCAAACAAATGGAAGTCTGAAGGTGCCAGATCCGGGCTGTATGGAGGCTGGGGTAACACATTCAAGTGCGCATTTTTGTGATGGCCTCTCTTGTTTGCAAACTGTTGTGTGGTGTTGCGTTATCGTGCAAAAGAAGGACGTCTTCCAGTTTTCTCTCCGGTCGAACTCGCTTTATACGTTTCTAGAGTCTATGTAGGGTAGCAATATATGCCTCCGAGTTGATTGTTTGTCCTTTCTTCATAATGTCCACCAGAATCACCCCTTTCATGTCCCAGAAGATGGTGGCCATAACCTTTCCTACAGAGGGAGCCGTTTTGAACTTTTTCTTGTGGGGGAGCCACTCCATGGATTGGCGTTTTGTTTCAGGTTCAAAGTGGTGTAACCAAGTCTCATCCCCAGTCACAATTCGTGAAAGGAAGTCATTCCCTTCTGTCTCGTATCGAACCAACGATTCAGAAGCAATTTCTTTTCTTTGGGCTTTGTGATCTTCAGTCAGTTCGCGAGGAACAAACCGTGAACACACTTTTGAGTATCTCAGTTCCTGAATTATAGTATTCACACTTCCTTCACTAATTCCTAGCTCCAGTGACAGCTCCTTGTATGTGGCGCGCCGACTTGATCGAATGATGCTGTTAGCACGTTGCACAGTGTGAGATGTCACAGCCGATGCCGGGCGACCGCTGCGTGACTCATCATCGAGGTTGGCTCTCCCTCTCTCCGATGATCTCACACGTTTAGACCAGCGTCCAACTGTGCTTCGATCAACAACAGCATCTCCGTAAACGTTTCGTGGACGTTTGTGAATATTTCTAACTGTTTCCTTCTCTGCGGTTAAAAACTCGATAACAGCTCTCTGTTTGCGACGCATATCACTATCAGACACCATTTTCAAAACTGCGTTAATCATCGGTTTTATACAAGGGTGTTTAAAAGCGATTTTATACAAGGGTGTTTAAAAGCGGTTTTATACAAGGAGGGGAGGTTCAAACTGGAAAAATCCGGTTATGTGAAGCGCAGAAAGTTCGAACTTACGGCCCAAAAGACATTTCAGCCCCATGGCCTATTATTTAGTTAAGAAAAAAGAGTGGAGCAAAATGTATTGAGTGCTGCTAGTATATATAGAGCAAAATACAAAAAACCTGTCAGTTGCAAACTATATTTAAAGAAAAATATACAGGCAAGTACCTAATCTATTTTGATGCGTTTTTGCACTTTTTTTGCGACAATTCCCATTGTCTTTTGGTGTGATGAAGCATTCCGAGTGTTCACCGTGTTGGCCCAAATATTCTTAATATATACATTGGGATGTCTTTCCATTGTCCCACATTCCTATTTTAAGTCTTGTAACTCTATCTCCATTGTTTAAACTTAACCAGTATGCGGTTGGGTTTTCTATTTCATAGTTTTATACCAAATGAGTTGCAAATATATTCTCAGCATCTTAAACATTACTTTCAGCATTGCGTAATCCATTATTCACGTATGAATTAAATAAAAATTAAAGAAGAATGCAGGACCTTTGCAATAATAATAATAATAATAATAATAATAACAATAGGTCCAATAAAACTCATATTTGAAAGGACGAAATATTAACTTAACTAATTGTACTATGGGCACTCAATATATTTTGCACCACTCTTTTTTTCTTAGCTAAATAATAGGCCATGGGGCTGAAATGTCTTTTTGGGCCGTAAGTTTGAACTTTCTGCGCTTCACATAACCGGATTTTTCCAGTTTGAACCTCCCCTCCTTGTATAAAACCGCTTTTAAACGCCCTTGTATAAAACCATGAATAACGCAGTTTTGAAAATGGTGTCTGACAGTGATATGCGTCGTAAACAGAGAGCTGTTATCGAGTTTTTAACCGCAGAGAAGGAAACAGTTAGAAATATTCACAAACGTCCACGAAACGTTTACGGAGATGCTGTTGTTGATCGAAGCACAGTTGGACGTTCGTCTAAACGTGTGAGGTCATCGGAGAGAGGGAGAGCCAGCCTCGATGATGAGCCACGCAGCGGTCGCCCGGCATCGGCTGTGACATCTCACACTGGGCAACGTGCTAACAGCATCATTCGATCAAATCGGCGCGTCACATACAAGGAGCTGTCACTGGAGCTAGGAATTAGTGAAGGAGGTATGAATACCATAATTCAGGAACTGAGATACTCAAAAGTGTGTTCACGGTTTGTTCCTCGCGAACTGACTGAAGATCACAAAACCCAAAGAAAAGAAATTGCTTCTGAGTCGTTGGTTCGATACGAGACAGAGGGGATGACTTCTTTTCAAGAATTGTGACTGGGGATGAGACTTGGGTACACCACTTTCAACCTGAAACAAAACGCCAATCCATGGAGTGGCATCACGCACACACTCCCCACACAAGAAAAAGTTCAAAATGGCTCCCCCTGCAGGAAAGGTTATGGCCACCATCTTTTGGGACATGAAAGGAGTAATTCTGGTGGACATTATGAAGAAAGGACAAACAATCAACTCAGAGGCATATATTGCTACCCTACAGAGACTCCAGAAACGTATAAAGCGAGTTCGACCGGAGAGAAAACTGGAAGACGTCCTTCTTTTGCACGATAACGCAAGACCACACAACAGTTTGCAAACAAGAGAGGACATCACAAAAATGCGCTTGACTGTGTTACCCCAGCCTCCATACAGCTACAGCCCAGATCTGGCACCTTCAGACTTCCATTTGTTTAGGCCAATGAAGGATGCTATTGGTTGAAGAAAGTTTCAGAGTGACGATGAGGTTGTTGAGGAGGTTAAGAGGTGGCTGCAGCGGAACCCAGCGGACTTTTACCAGCAAGGAATAAAGGCCCTTGTTTCGAGGTGGAGGAAAGCCGTAGAAAAGGATGAAGACTATGTGGAAAAATAAAAACTTGTAAAAAAGGTATGTAACTACTTGCGTACAAAATTTCTGGAACTTACAAGGAAACTTGGAAAGAAAAAAAAAGGTGGGGCAGAATATTTATATTGTATTTATATTGTGGGGTAATATATAGATTTGTTGAGAAGTGTGTGTGGCATCAGTTTTTTATTCTTATATACTATTTCAGCATGTAATATTTTAAATAATTTTCTTTTGCTGTATTGTAATTCTGTTATAATAAACAGTCAGGAGGGCCAGAAACTGGCTATTACTCGCACCGTCGGGAGTGTGTTCACTTCGCTTATAAGGAAATGATGTTACCCATTGAACTACAGGCGCTGGCAAAATTCTACTGTAGTTTTTAAATGTCTTTAGTCTTCACCACAGCGATAATGAAAGGGAAGTATAACGTTTTCCTATGCAGAAGCACTGTTGCCACGTTTCATTAAACTTTAAAGCTTTATTTTGTTACGTTTGATTTTTTACTGAAAGCTATAATAATGTTATAAAAAGTAATATGTTCAATGTTCGACTGTAAAGACTATTTGTATAAGTCACCGTATAAAAATTTACACTGATTCCTTCGGAGAAATTTTGGTTCTGGAATTGAGGGTTGAGAGGGTGTTTGGGTTGGGGTGTCAAGGAGTAAAAATGCAAATAAATAGATTATGAATTATCTTTGCTTATTATTAACATATACTGTATTGTATATATATATATATATATTATATATATTATATATATATATATATATATATATATATATATATAAAATTTAGGGGTGGTCGAAGTTGGTACCAGAAAGCGAATAAACATCCAGTAGTTGTCGTTTCATTTGAAATGAGAAAATCACAAAGAAATGCATTTTGATAAAATATCAGAATGCGAATTTAGCTTTTAAGTTTTTAATTTTTTCTGTTGTCGCTTTATGCGTAAAATCTCGTATGCGGCATACGCGCAACCAAACAAAGCAAACTCTAAATTACTAACTTGTTTCTATAAGCATAAATATCAACGTTTTGCTTGTATTTTTATATAATTATTAATTATGCATCTTTATTAAAAAATAATGTAAAATATTATACTGTATTTCCTGTGACCGTTCACGCTTATTTCTTACATATTGCTATTCGCATTAACACTTTTCATTATGTTTCAGATTTTCCGGTGTAAATAATGCCGAAAGCGAAAACAAGACACCTGACCCGAAAGAAAAGTGAAGAAAAGTATGGAGGTGGTCCTTGTGAATTATTAATGACCGAACCAAGCACTTACAGGTAGCTGATTCAATACTATTATGACTTTAATCATGCTAACCCTGGCGCAGATTTTTGGGCCTTAGTGCAGCAAGTTAGCAATGATTTAAAATCCATTTGGTCTTCAGTGAATCCAAGGCTGCCTTTGATTAATGACAAATCCATTGACAGAAAGGTTAAAGACCTACTCACTCTTGTGAAAGACATTAATCGCGAGCATGCTAAAGCGAGTGTCAAGCGAAATCTGGATGCTAACTTGGACAAACTTTTTGATATTTCTGCCTGTTCCTGTTCTTTGGATATTTTGCCTTGCAGTGATTCAAGAGTATACTGTAAGAAGGACAAGTGTACACAAGAACATCATCTGTGTTTGCCCTCGAAATGCAAAGGTGCCACTTGAAGAAAGAGTATACCTTCGTCATCAGCGATCCAAAACAGGTCCTAAGGGTGCATACCAGCTGTCTTCAGTGGACACAGCTGCTGCCAAAGGAGACAGGAAGGCCAAACAAGGACAGCAACATGTACTACCTCAGGAGGAAGTTGAGCTAGTAGGATCTTTCATACAGCCTACAGAGTTGCCTGGACTTACAAGCAGTTCATCTGGTGGCGAGGTTAGTTTCCTTTTATTTATATTAATTATATATAATTATAAATAAATAAATTAAATAAATAAATAAATAAATAAATAATAAACAGAAAACGCATTAATATTTTCCATTTATTTTCAGGAAGGAGAAGATGAATGGCAGCCTAGGAAGAGGCCTTCAGGAGACTACAGCCTTTTAAAGTTTCCCAGATATGCTATGGAACTTGTCAGAGGTGAATGTTCATCAAATCTGGGCGCAGCTCTTGGGAATGCCTTGCTCCATGACATCAAACACCTACTGAGACCTGAAGTTGACATCAATCACATCATGATTGACAAGTGCAAATTAAACAGGGCCAAAGCCCAAATTAGGGTAGTTAGTGAGGGTTTGGAATCAGAGAAAAAGACAGCTCATTTGTGTTGGTGTGGATGGGAAGGTTGACGAGAATACCATGACTTACGAAGAAATAGAGACACCTGAAGGGGAAACTGTTCTCAGAAAGTGTATTGACGCAGAACATCACCTCACCTTCACCTATGAAGATGGAAAATCTCCTGGCGCCTACTTGACCCACAGAACAATTCCTGTTATAGGCGCCACTGGTGAGGTCCTTGCTCAGGAGACATTCAGTGTTCTTGAAGAATATAATAGCGTTGAAGTATCCGAGCCATTCTTCTTGATAATACCGCAACCAACGCTGGCTGGAAGAGTGGTTTAGTAGTAAAACTTCAAGAAACTCTGGGGAGGAAACTGCACTCTATTGGTTGCGCACTGCATCAGAATGAACTCCCACTAAAAGCACCTTTAAAAAATGGATGGAGTAACAACTGGCCCAAGAAGTTTCAGCGGGCCCCTTGGGCAAAGGTGCGCAGAAGATATCCAGGATGAACCTCAGGTACAGTTTGAAAAAGTTGGTCCATTATATTGTTCGAGTTTATGCTCCTGCATGGTTTGAGATAAAGGCATCCTCTAAGCTGCATGATTCTCCTCGCATCCGCTTCTCTGCTATCAGCCGACTGAGGCTGATTCCATTGATGATGTGAAACGCATTGTAAAGCAGAACATCCAGGGTAATGTTTTCTGCCTCCGACCTGAGAACATTCTCTATGCCATGGTGAAAGATGATGAAGACAGAATCAGGAATCTTGGGCTTCAGACTATACTCACTCTCAGACACAGGTAAATTTTTGCTTCTTGTAATTTTTTTTTTTTTTTTTTTTTTTGCCAAAGCTAAGTTATTCTCCAAAAAATATGGAAAAAATATTATAATTGTCACTTTAAGTGGGTAATTTGTTTGTATTATTGAAACGGCAATATTTGAATACTATTTTTCATTTATATTTATATTTTTATTTATATTTATATTTCATTTATATTTTCATTTTCATTTATAGAATGGAGAGTAACCAGGAAGCAGGGAAGAAAATTCCCAGGTGAATTGGAATGCAAATCACTGGCATGAGCTCATCGACCTCACTGACCCTGATGTCATGGAACCACCTACCACACAGCACCTATCTGATGAAGAAATCCAGTCATTCATGGACACTAACACTAAGCCAGACATTCCAGACTTTCCTTCTCACTCTCAGTGTTGAGAGGAGTGTGAAATTAGTGACAGAGGCTTCCCATACCGTGTACGGGTTCGAAACTCGTCACAGATGTATCCTTACTAAAGTACTGAGCAGGAAGATGCGTCCTGCATTTATATCAAAAGGACATTATTCTCAATCTTATGATGATTTATATGAATAGTTTTTCTTTTTACATGAGAACATGTGATTTTTTTTTGATTTATCACCTTTTCAAAGTATTTTTTCAAGTTTTGTAGCCAAAATATGTGAATGAATTAGCAAAAATGCTTTTTTCAACGAAATTTTATCATTTTACACTTAAAAACACATGATATACATTAGGCATTGTCTCCTCTTGGGATAGAAAATGATATTGAGTTGCTACATCTACAATTAGTTAATATTATGTCTTCAAAAATGACGAGTTTACCTATCGCGTATGACGAAAATTGGGTCAAAAACCATAACAAACTTTAATTGCAAATCCGCAAGCAGGCCCTTATCCGTTTGCCCTAAAAAATTTTTTGGGTTCATTTCTCAACCAAACCTAACTACTGGGCACTTATTCACCTTGCGATTTCAAAACATGTAGAAAATCGACCCGCCCTAAATATATATATAAACCTTGGTTAACTTTGGTTTTGCTTCAGCCCGAATTGTTCATTCTGATAAAGGTCAAGCTTGTCACTCCACCTTAGACCTACAGTTTTACGCGCAATCCGAACCACGCCACACCAGAAGCCCAGCATATTAACCACTAGGCTACCCAGGGTACCCATTTATCTACAAACCAATTTTTTTGTGTGTGGAAGGATGAACAGCTGGGTTTTTGCTGCGCGCCGCCTGCCGTCACCGGGTCTCGATCTCGGGGCCGATGGACACGTAGTCAGCGACGCTAACCACTACACCACCGAGGTGTATATGAAAATGTGTGTATGTGTGTGGTGTGTCCAAGGAGCCTACATAATAACTTCACAAAAATATACTGAACGAGCACGCCATTTCATTTTACATTATTTATTTAAAAATCTAAAAATATAGATTCTGCAGTTCTTTTCACACACACACACACACACACACAAACACACACACACACATATATATATATATATATATATATATATATGTGTGTGTGTATGTGTGTGTGTGTGTGTGTGGTTCCGAAGAGAATGAGAAACTCTTAAGATATTTTTGTCTGTGGATTTTTTATGCACAAGTTTAGAATGTTGGTGCAAACTGCTTGGTTTATATTTATGTTGTGTGAAGGTATGTATTTGCCTTGTGACTAGTGTAGGAGGACTTGCATCCATCTTCGGAACAGGTTACGCTGTTACACAACAATACTACTGTCATTTATAAATGCTTTTTTTTTTCTGAGTAACAAGATTATATTTGGTTTATAATAACTTTTTACAATTATTTTTTATCCTTATTTGAATATTCACTTTGCGGTCTCTGATTATAGTTTCAGTTTTCATTATTATTATTATTATTATTATTATTATTATTATTTCCTTTAACTATATCTTACTTATAATACAGTATAACATATTCTGGATTGTGCTTTTCGTTTTTCACATTTACGTAGATATTGTTTTAGCAATTTAAAAAAAAAAAATTCTATCATGCATTGTAGATAATAATTATTATTAATCAAGGCTGTCTGATTATTTTTATTTCATCGTTAGAGATACGAAGTCTCGAGAGATTTTGTAAATTCTTTGTATAAAAAATGTATTTGATACTTTACATAAATGAAAGGGGCATAACAGCCGTTGTTGGTGTGAAGTCTATTATCGATAATGATTGTAATCGGTCAGGAGGGCCAGAAACTGGCACAGTGCTCAGGCCACTAATGAGGACATTTCCGTAACTCCTGTATTACTATTACCACCATCATCAGAATGATTCAAACCCTCACCGCAGTGTCTTCACTTCGCTATTAGGAAACGGTGTTACCAATGAGCTCCGGACGCTGGCGTTTCCTTTATCGATATGCTTTATATATGTTTGTTATGTCAGGATCCGTCATTTTAAATTTTGACATTAATATCCAAGAACTGTATTTCATTATTATACGTTTCTTTATATATTTAGAGCGGTGGTTCCCAACTTTTTTTAGGCCAACGCCCCCTTATGTCCATCAATATTTGCTGGTGCCCCCTCATAAAGATAATAATATAACAGGATAAGTGATAAGTGATTTATTAATAAAAGGTAACAATTTTACAGTTTCCTACCCACCCCCTAAGATTCTCAAACACCCACTGGGGGGTGGTGGTGCCCGCGTTGGGCGTTGATTTAAAGGGATTCAAAGGTCGTGCTTCAAAAATAACTGTTATAAATAATACCTTTGAAGCAAGATTTTGATAATGATAATCACCCTACGTTACTTTCATCTTTTTGGTTTATGGTTTGAATTCAGTCCTCGTTCATGAGTTTATTTTCCATAGACATGTTGAAGGAGTCACGTTGTGGGCACGTCGCGACACTGCTTCCCGTACATCAACGAGGGTAAACGACACTGGGCTTGCTCAGTTGTTGGATGGTGACCGGTCTCCCGCGTTCGGGTGATGTAGTGACCCGTGGTTCGGATCCCGCGTAAAGCTGCGGGTTCCCTCCTTCACGCGACCTTTGCCTTTAAGAAGAAGGTTAAACAATTCCAAACATTATTAATTATTACTGACGCGTTAAAATCAGGAAACGTAGGACCGAGAGATGATCTCATCGAACCTCCTCCTCCTCCTCCTCCTCCTTTCTGGAAATGTAATGATGGGATTGTTTAACCTCCTTCGCAACATTTAAGGTCATAATTATGATGGAGGGGACCTAGAGCTTTGCGCGAGACCGAGCCATGGTCGCTACATAATCTTTGTGTAAATATGTTCTATACCCTACTATCGAATTGAAACAGATTAGAAGTTTGTTTACTTTTGGTGTTTTCGACCAACTGTTCAGGATTTAGAATACCTTTTCTTTCTTTTTTAGATTATCTCGGTCACGTTGTTGTTGTTGTTGTTGTTTAGAATACCTTTTCTTTCTTTTTTAGATTATCTCGGTCACGTTGTTGTTGTTGTTGTTGAAGACCAGTGTAACATATTTTCCACACTAGAATCCTCATTATACATTGTTCACAGTAAACTCCCACTCAAAGATTATTAATCATCATAAAAAAATTATCAATCGGTAGATTTTTCAGTCATAAAAATACACAAGGAAATGTTTACATGTTCATCACAACTGCACTTAATATTCAGATCAGTTCTAAAAGCATCGCATTTAGTTGACCTCA
Organism: Bathynomus jamesi; assembly: GCA_023014485.1. Lineage (NCBI taxonomy): Eukaryota > Metazoa > Arthropoda > Malacostraca > Isopoda > Cirolanidae > Bathynomus > Bathynomus jamesi. The sequence goes on along the minus strand of JAJOZX010000997.1, from coordinate 923,353 downwards.
AACGAACGAAAAATCCTTGTATTAGTAATGCACATCTTCTTACTTGTGATAGTTATCTATTCAAAAAAAAAAAAAAAAAATTGCAAATATCAATTTCAAGATGTACGTATGTACTTCATCAATAAGCTTAAAATTAGGTCAAATTACTTCATTTGTAAAAATGACTGATGATGGAAAGATGTCTCGTCTCGAAATGCCTGCTAATGTTCAAATTAAGAAAAGGAGAATATATATATATATATATATATATATATATATATTATATATATATATCACACATTCAACTGCAAAGAACACGCAGTATAAATAACGTAAAGAACGACGCTTGTATAGGGGCTAGGAGGGCCATTTGGCCTGGGCCTCAAGCTTAAGGGGGGCATCAAATGTAAAACTCAGGTTTGAATATAATGTTTCGCAGTGAAAGTAATAATTGGATTTAGCTATAGGCCTCAAAAGCTGGAAGTGGCCCGGGCCTTTCTGGACCTCTGAGAGGGCCTTTATATATATATATATATATATATATATATAAGAGGGAAAAATATTTTAGTGAACAATTTTCTGTTGGATAAAGTCTTTGCGCGAACACAATTTCTTTTATTTTTTTTTTAAATAAAACTTGGTTTGGTTTACCTATTTATATATGCAGTGAATAAGTATTAATAGAAATTGCATTGGAATTTCAGGAAAAAAAATGCATCCTCACTTTAAAACTGATAGTTACTGTTGTAATGTAATATGTAATAATACATATATATTTTTTGCTATACTGTAGTTTACCCTACCCACATTCTTTCACATCAATAAAATATTTTTGTTTTTATAAAGTATTTAAAAAATATCCTAAAGCGAACCGTGATAAAAGCCCCAAATGGCAACTACACTTGGCGGGTATTCAAAATCTGAAGCAGGAGAATTTCTGTGATTTTTTTGAAACTTAAACTCAGTCGTCTGCTTGACATCAGTCTCGTCGGATAGTTCTGGACGGCGTGTAGTGCTTTTGCAAGGCGGGAATTTCAGTGTTGTGACTCGGACCCTTTTTATTCGGCCTTTTTCGTTGGCCTAGTCCATAATCAAATATGGCTAACTTAATGACCATTAAGTTGAACAAGAATGCAGGAGCCTCCTGGGGATTTAGACTTCAAGGTGGGAAAGATTTTGCGACCCCACTTTGCATTCAAAAGGTATGTAGGCCTCAAATTTTTGTTTTTTTGAATGTTAGTTCGGTTAAATTGTGATTCGTTTTGAGTAAATAATAATAATAATTAAGGTAATGTGTTGAGTTGTCTGTGTTTAACTAAACTACGAACAATCTTAAGTTAAATCCCTGGGTCAATAAATTTAGGTTAGGCCTACCCTGGAAAATAGTAAGATTACATTATATTAAATTTGAAAAACCTGAAGCCATTTGGGCCTATCGATGTTATCTAAGTCAAATGAATGATCTAGAGCTATACCCAATTTTGTCATCAGTTTTTTGCAAAATATCTATTTCAAGTTGGCTGACTATCTTTAAAATTATTTATAAAGCTACTGAAGTAGCCTAGCCTACTTGAACCAAAATATACACTTGCGTAACTCTTACTGGTGATCATTTGAAAATGGGTTTCTGTACGTATATCCTGCCCTTTTATGGATACCCGTTTGTCTTTTGTTGGGTACCTCAAAAATTGTCTGTTTATAAAGTATGTTACTAAACAAAAATGTGAATGAATTAGGCACCCCATATCTTGAAATGGGCATGGCATACGTTCTTAATTTGTTCGTGCCACTTTGAACACGTCAGATATTTGAATTCAGTGTCTACTTAAAATCGCATGAAAGTAGTTTTAAATAATGAATGCTTTGTATTAGCAACTCCAAAGTAGTGCATAGTAAACAATTAAAATGACCCCTTTAAACGAGTCGTAATTAATGAATTAGAGCAAAGCTAAACTTTTGATAGCTGAAATTTTTTTTTTTAGCGAATAATGATAGACTTGTAAAAGTTAATTTGCTATCATGATAAGATAACGGAAATGATTTGTGGTGATAAAGTTAAATGGTGTATAATTAATAGCAGCATATCATTCTCTGGAGAATATTGTATAGGTAAGGGAAATTACCTTCGTGAGGCTACCTACGTTTTCTTTTTAATAAGTTTCATGAGGCAATTTATTCTGAGGTTAGCACCATGTATCGTATATATATGTAGGTTGTTTGAATTATATATGAGACTTTATATATATATGTAAATGTAAATTGTGTGCGAGTGTGATTTCTTGCGATTTCAAATAGAAAGTTATTTCTCTTCATTCAGGCTATCTACTTTCCTTTATTGCCGGTGGGAGTTTTTCATTTCGATCGCTTATGCGAGATTCGTTTCAGTAATCTGTGGATGTTTTTTAATTGAGAGAAAATGTACAAATTGTTTTCTTATGATTAATAAAGTCTTATTAATACTGTAGTCGGGTATTTCAAATAGCCTAGCTCGCTTTAAAAGAATCTTCGATTATTTCTGTTATCCGCTAAAAATAAATTAAAGGTTTGTATGAAGTTCAACTCCTGTAAAGACTTCTAATTTTTCTGCCAAAATAGTTACGAAACGGAGGAATGTCCTGTAGACTTTTGAGAGCTTACAACCTTAAGTGGAGGTACTGAGCAGTTTACTCGGCAAAATGAATAAAGGCGCTCATAAGTGCAGTATCGCTTCTTGCTGTAGTATAAAACCATTCCTCTGATATGACCCAATAATTATGGATAATGGATGCGGAACGTCTGCGGTGCAGGGATGGCACGCATGCTTTATTCTTTTGAGGCTGCAATCTTCGTGCGAGGAACTCTCTTCACTCGGTGAATCAGATAAAACGTGACATTTATTGGGAAAATTGAATGTTTGGCGAATTAATCTGAGAAAATCAGTCATAATTGAAAGGAATGGACATTTAGAGTTCTAACTTGAATATACTGTGTAAGCTAATGTATTGGTTGTATGGATTGTATGGCACGGGTTAAGCACATTGTTGTGTGCTTATAACTTGGAGATAACTCTTCATATTTTCTCTTCATTATTATTATTCAACATAATTAGAAAATTAATTTGGCTCGAAGAAATCGTATTACCAAGCATGACCTTCATTTTTTATTTGGAATGTCGTATAATCGTAATAAGAATCCTTATTTCGCGTGTTAAATGAATAGTAGTTAAAAATGAATAGCTTCTGTCTGTACATAGTCATAGCACCTATCTGTGGCCTTTCCTCATTTCGTGTTTATATTTAAGGTGCTATAATTTGATTTGAATGCTTATTTTAAATTTAAATTTTAAGCCGATTTGAAACTTTGAATGTTTTCAGGTTATATAAGCGTGATGCTTATATAACTAATAGCTATGTAGCACCGTGCTTTGTAACGTTGGTTTCGTATACACGAAAGTTGTAGAGGATGGCCACCCACGTTGGCCTGTTTGATATACCTACGGTAGTGTGTTGACATGTATACCGTAACTACAAGACATATCAGGCCTTCGTGCCAATGCTTAAAGTTTTCCCTAGACCGATTGCGTATCTTTAACCATTTAATTACTGAATGTAATGCTGCTTAATCTTGAAAGAAAAATAATAGTCTTGGAGTTGTTTCAATTCATTGTCATCCCGCGACCAAATGCTATTAAATTATAACAAACACCAGTGATCATATTATCTTGGTCTAAAATCGAGCATCTAACAATGAAAACATTCAGTATTTGGTGTGTAAGATGGCCTTTGCTATAAAGTTTGTGTGTGCCAGGTGGAGAGATGGAAGTGCCAAATGCTGTTGGCATCGAGAGCCAGAAAGTCTTTTTGGCTGAGTAATAGTTAGGCCACTGCCGTATAGTGAAACCTTGCTAGAATTTGAAACTTAGCCTTATGAATCACCCCAACAGTTATTTTCACCGGTTTATTTTATTTATTTATAGTTTTATTTGTTCAAATCTCATAAATATTCGGCAGCCGAATGCTATAATGTTCTCTTAACGTGTTAACTTAATGTCTATAACTATCGTATTTAATAATAAACTACCCTATGGACTAAATCTATAGATAGCCTACATAAGTGTAAGCCTATCTGGAGTTATATGAAGTTGTATTGATATCGCATTTCTACAGGATAGTTCTTATGACTGATCGGTGTATTATTGAGATGTATTAAGAAAATTTAGATCCGGTTGCAGTTTAATTGTATTCTAATTGAGTCATGACAGATGCTTTATAAGGATGACAGATTTTTTTCACTTTTCTAAACTGGCAGTTGTGAAATATTTATTTCCATACCCAGTCATTGTGCCGGCAAATTTGGTCTATTTTCACTCGCATCTTGTGTGGAAATAGGTTGCCCCTCTAATACAGCGAAAGCATACAACCTAAGTTGAGAGAATTTGACTAAACAATTTTGAATGCATTAAAATTAATCATACATAACCGAACGAATGGTAAATAGAAGGTAGGCTCGATTGTTACGTAACTATGCACCAACACTAGAGTCATCCCTGCAAATATCGCGCAATAAGAAAACTCGCTGAAATGTTGGTGAAATTTTTCAACTCGACTCGCAGTTTTGCAAAGGAACATGCGAGGCTTGGGGCCTAGCCCATATTGTTCGTGACATCCTGCAGACGCGCCTGCATGATCTTTTGCATAAAGGTTTTTTTTTATTTTTGTGGAAACGTCGAGACAATACTTTCACTTGCTTGGCCCTTAATTCCGGAATAGAATGTTTGTCTGCTTTCTCGATTAAGATATCCCTTTCCGATATGCCTAAACGAATATTTTGTCGTTTAGACTCAGGCAGTGTTTCCCAACCGGGGGCCATATGGCTCCCTGGGGGCCATGGCACATTTGAAGGGGGCCACAGGAAAATGTTATTTTTTAAAATAGAGTTAAATCTGCATATTACCTACTGAAAATAATGCTTATGGGGGCCACGGGAAAAAATAAGGTTCCTAAGGGGGGCCATAAGCCAAAACCGGTTGGGAACCACTGGCTTTAGAGGATTGAAGTGGCTCGAGCCGCTGTTTCAGTTTTATGCGGACTTAAAATTAGTTTTCATATTTGTGAGTGTTCACAATACGTTATGGCATATCATACAGGCGTACCTCTTACGATACTTAGACTTCCTGGAAGTTAGTACGACCTGTTGCCTGTATTGACATTTTAATCTCATTGTTGTAGGCACTTGTATGGTATTTTGAAGCCTCAGTCATAAGGCCCTTTAACGACGAGACTTTATAGTATATCCACTCTAACGGTAATTAGTGTGGATAAATCATAATTTAAAATCTATATAGGCTTAAGATAGTTGAATAGCTTAGCCTTTCTGAGGTACGTATATGGTAGGTAGTAACTTGCGTAATAGACCCACTAATGGGCATATGCTATGACTAACCCGTATGTAGGGTTACGTTGGCAGCCTTACTAGTTTGAGAGAACTGTACCCTTCATTTACATTTAAAGGAAATTCTGTCTAAGGGAGGGATACTTTTGAATTTGAAATGAATTGACTACCTTTATTAATGAATAAAATAAATACACTATACAGTATTACATTACAGTAATTTATGTGACAAATAATTGTGAAGCTGAACTATTTTTTATCTAATTTGGCCCTTAAGCCTCAGGCTTTACTGGGCTATGTTTTATACTCTGTATCTGTTTTTTTTTTTATGCAGCGTTTACATTTACTAACGTTTGTCCTGAGAATTGCTTTAAAGTGTCTTCATGAAGCCTTTCAAGCACAATTAAATGTAACTTTGTATTAAGCTCGGGCTAATTCGAAGATAGCGATAAACGAAGATTATACTCGCAAATAGTCGGAATAGAGGACAATATATTTTTTTGAATTTGTTTATAATTTTATACGAGTAATGTATGTATTACCGTATGAATTTGCATTGAATTGCATAGGCTATAATTAGAGCTTCCTTCCCTATACTCTCGAGTACAACCTTTATGGCGTACTACTATAGTGGAGAATTAGGTCTGAGCGTAGTCTATACCAGTGCTTCTTAATCCCTGGGTAGCGACCCAAAATTGGGTTACCAAGTTTGATTGGGTCATTAACTTATTAAATTATCACTTGTTTGTTATTCCTGATTATTTTACTATTATTTTTATCTATTACGAGTGAACTGTTTGCAGAGCTGGGCAGTATTTAAATACATTTGTATTTAAATACGTATTTAAATACATTTGTGTATTTAGAACTGTATTTATAAATACATTGTTTTTCATGTATTTAAAAGTAGTATTTAAATACTTTAATGAGTATTTAAATACAATGTATTTAATACTCAAAATATAAAAATGTAAATACTTTTACTGGTTTAATACACGTTCTGTACTAGCACAGTACGACGCGTCGACATTGTAGTACAGCATGGTTCATGTTTCAACGTGTCAGTTCAATCAGTTGTGTGCCACTCTTAGTCGAAAGCGGTTGATTTCTTTATCGTGTGCGTGTCATGGCTTAGTGATTAGTGAATGCATATGTTAAAATTTGTATGTATTTAAATGTATTTACAAATGTATTTAAATACAATTGATGTATTTTGTATTTAGTATCTAAATACATTCGTAAATGTATTTAGTATTTAGTATTTAAATACGTTTCTCCCATGTATTTAGTATTTAGTATTTAAATACATGCAATGTATTTATTGCCCAGCTCTGACTGTTTGAAGGCATGGGTCGCCGAGCTAGCCCCGCGACCAGAATTTGGGTCGCAGGCTCGCAGCTTAAAAAAGGTTGAGCACACTGGTTTATATTGCATTCAGTTGACTAATGTAAGAACTGTAGGCTGAGTTTAATACCGGATTAAAACCATTAAAAAGAGAATCCATGATGGCTATACTGTTATTAGGGTCAGGCATTTTTTAAATTTCCCGCTGAATTGGTTCAAAACTTATTGGTTAACTATACAGTTGTTGCTGTGACCTGTACACTTCCTCTTACTTGGAATGTAAATTTTTCCATAGACTAGAGAAACACTTTAGTACATACTGTACATACAGAGTTCAGCCTGACAAAATAGGCTTTTTTATTGTAGCTAAAAACTAATTAGCCTCGCAAATCACAATGGACATTTAATACAAATTCTGACTTTATACCTTATGGTACATATTATTTTGCTCTTAAGCAGCGCCCGTAACCCGGTGGGTAACACAATTTCTCCGTAAGCCAGAGTTTCCCAAACTCGGCGGCGCGTGGAGTTAGCAAATGATACAACAGTAAAGATGTGGATGTTTTCAGTAATTTTATTGTTTCATTACACCGGGTGTGACATGTAAAAAATTAGAGAATTCCATGAACTTTAGTACATCAGTAAATTAAACCTTCATTTTCAGTGGTTCCTCTCCTGAATATGGTACCAATGAAATACGCTTCACGAAGGCAATTTGTAGTTGAATTAAGGGGAGCTCGAACAGTTAACTTCAGTTTCAAGGGGGGAGACATTGGATAAAAGTTTCGATAAAGCTGCAGTAAGCAAATTTAAGATATTGAGGTCGGGAGTTTTGAATCCGATGATGGTGGTGATAATAATAATACAGGAGTTAGGTCAAAGGGCCACATTCGTTGGCTTGAGCGCTGTCAGTTTGACTCCCCTTGACTGATTGTGTTCTTTCGGAGTCCAGACTTATAATTATAGTATTAGCTGCAGGCAGTGTTTCAGAACACTTTCGTGGATAGTATTTGTTGATATCTGAAGATCTGTGTTCTGGAATGGCCTACTATACTCAACATAAATGTTTTGACCTATTTATAAATTTTCAATATATTGGAAGTTGTGAAGTCTTAAAAATTCTTTCAGGGTGATATCATTCACTACATTTACATAATTGACACGGACCACACATCTCACGTTTCCTCAAATGACTAGAGAGTCTTCGCGGGCGTAGTCATGTAGACCCCTCCCTCCCCAACTCCTCTTCGTCCATTCGGAGGAACAGAAGTCTTCGTAACGCGTTGAAGCTCCGTCAGCCTCACTGTTTTCTTTTCACTGAGCGGTTTGTACGCGGAGAACGGGTGAAATACGGTGATCCGTATCGTACTTTGCTTATTGAACATTTCGTGAAAACTCTACCGAAGAAACACCCTTAAACCACCGTCGATCGATGGACCACACTTATCACGTATAAAAATGTTAAGTGTGCAAATACTTGAAATCTCATGTGGTGGAGGGTTATTGTATTTTATCATCGTTGTTGAAAGCATTTTTGCTGCCTGATTCAATTATGCCTTAATAATCCATGAGTTCGGTTTTTTAAGTATTTTGTTATCAAATGAAAAATATACTACTTTTAACGCATTATCATTGATTTCAATTTCCGGTGCGAAGAAAGGATGCTGAAGAAACAGGTTATTCCATTACTCATACAGTAAACATTTGATATATGTTTGTGTGTGTGTGTATATATATACAGTATATAACGCATTAGCTTAGTTAATCCGATGAAGGAGACGGACAACCGATTTAGTTTTAGGAAAAGTCCATTCTCCTTAATGTTAACTAGGCTCCAGTAAATTAATGATAGGAGAGGAGAGCCTTTCCTTCTACAGACGTTGATTGAATTCCTCATTATTTATTTCACGTAAATGCTGCATAAAAACTCCTCCGTCGAATCTGGTTTTCAGCTCCGCAAACAAAATATTTGTTTATGTAGCTGCTACTTGCATTCAAAGCATTCCATCAATCGTTCACACGCGTCTTTTGAGCGTTGCCTGAGGGCCAAACGCTCGTATCGTGGAATTAGCAATTAGTCGGGTTTACGGGTGTTGTATTTGTTAACCGAAGTACCTTAATTAATTTTGAAGGACTAGATTCTTATGTAACCAGCATAGATATATCTATTGTATAAGAGCCAGCAAGTGCAATGTATAAGCTGTTGTCACGCTATGATATAGGTACGCCATATCCATTTGGTTGACTAAACATCGACACACTAAAAACTAGCGAAACTAACCTAACAATCTAGTAACTTGTCGATAAAATAGCGATCAAATGTCGTAAGGCTGCTATGTACACTGTTTTTTTTGCCAGCTCGTGTTGCCTAACCAGTTGAAATTATTATTATTATTATTATTATTATTATTTTGGCCCAATATAGATTTTCTTTAAAGAGGAAAAAAAAAGCGAGGCACTTTTAATTCACCAGTTAAAGGTGGTCTATACCACTGTAAATGCGTAAATAGGTTTCGGGAGCTGATGTGGCGATGGATAGGTTGCCGGTATATGAAAAATGAACGGTCAGTCTTGTAATATACCACAAACCGTCCGCTTCTCTCTCTCATCGTTGACTTTGAAATAATTATGCTTATGAAATAATTTCAAATGCTGATGTAGTAACGCTATGTCCGATCTCGTACCACGAAACTTTTTTTTTTAAATCAGATAGTCCTAGTTCGAAGTACATAAACTCGGTCCATATTTTTATAATTTTAAAAGATGTAGGCTAGTAATTTTGTTCCAACTCGCGTTAGTCGCAACATATGTGGAGCACCCTGTAGTGCTCCTTCTCATTACTGATATCACATTTCTGAAAGTACGAGTAAAAATACTCATTCGGCTTTTTCTTTTACAAATATATTACTTTGTTTTATTCCTTAACTATATCCATTTACTGTTATACATTTGGGCTAATTTTGACTTTGAATTCTAATGATGGTCTTATGAAGTGATGGTAAGGTAATCCGAAGTTTTAGTTCTTTAAAGGAAATGGAAATTGCTGTGTAGTCTCGTAGCTATCGAATAGAAAGTCTCCCATAGCAGCGATGTCGAGAGACGGTGTAGGCGTCTTGAAATCGGTTTTAGGTTTCCTTTGGGTTCTTGCCGCCTCTTTCGCTATAGCTATTTTGGGCCTAAGCCATCGTGAGTCGCTGGGAAGGGCACCGTGTCTCCTGTTCTCGGGGCTTTAAGGTCTCGACAGGTCTCTGCTCTCGGTGTTGCTGTTGGGGGAGAGGTGCAGACCCCCTCTCCCCCTCAATCACGATAAGGGAACTGGATTCCCTGATCAACATGACGCCACAATGTAGTTTGCCCTGATTTTACGACGTAAATCAGTGTGTGTTGGAAATGTAGCGTTTGTGAACGTTTAGGTATTTTTCAGTCCATCAGTCAGAACTTATAATTTTCCACATATATATATATATATTATATATGTTTATTTATTCGAAAACATTGTGTACCTATCTTTTCAACAAATTCTGTACTGTGTACAGGGTGTTCCATAAGTCCATTTACCCTCTTGCCTTCACCACACACACACACACTGTAATACCTTTCTCCCAGAATTCCTTTAGATCTGAAACGATTGCTATAAAATGTGAAGACAAACTTCGTAACTCACTTTATTGTTCGTTTTTGAGGTCTTTACAGTGTACAATTGTATTTGAAAATAACCTTAATTGCTTCATTGTTTGGCTTTTTCTCTTTAGTTTTTCTTTTACAGCTTTTATGTTTAATTCTCGCGTTTTTTTACAATGATAATCCATTTAAAATTCAAATGAATCGTCCAAGCATGGCTTGGTTTAGAACGTATTTTCTTTTTTATACAAGAATATATTATATATATACACACACATTTCAACTGCAAACAACAGTATAATTAACGTAAAGAACGACGCTTGTATAGAAGAACGTTCCGCGCAAGATGAGGAGGGAGAACGAACAAATGAGGTAACCACCCGGGATCTTCGATTGCCGGTCAGATATGATAACCACTACACCATGGGCCTCACTCAATCAGAAGTAATTCTCCTACATACGCGCAGAAACCAATGCCCTGAGGGGGCACCTTCCCCATGCCGCACATATATACATTTCAACTGCAAACAAAACACAGTATAATTAACGTAAAGAACGACGCTTGTATAGAAGAACGTTCCGCGCAAGATGAGGAGGGAGAACGAACAAATAACAAGCGTCGTTCTTTACGTTAATTATACTGTGTGTTGTTTGCAGTTGAAATATATATATGTGCGGCATGCGGGAGGTGCCCCCTCAGGGCATTGGTTTCTGCGCGTTTGTAGGACAATTACGATTTCTGATTGAATGAGGCCATGGTGTAGTGGTTATCATATCTGACCGGCAATCGGAAGATCCCGGGTGGTTCTCATTTTTTTATTTGTTCGTTCTCCCTCCTCATCTTGCGCGGAACGTTCTTCTATACAAGCGTCGTTCTTTACGTTATATGTATATATATATATTATATATATATAATATATATGGTGGCGCAAACGTCGCGCATCATAGGAATTTTCAGTGTTGATTATTATTTTGTCTTTTTGGGTAGGGGGTGGCTGCGAAATTAATAAACTAGAGGGTGAGCTTGGTTTTAATGCATGGAATGCCATGTACTACAAATCGATGAATCTGCACGGAATTTGTATTCTGTACCGATTCATCGATTTGTTGTACCTGGTATTCCATACATTAAAACTAAGCTCACCCTCTAGTCTAGCGTTAATTTCGCAGCCATCCCCTACCTAAAAAAAAAACCCTGAAAATTCCTATTATGCGCGACTTTTGCGCCACCCTGTATATACCATTACGTTTTTATAGAGAAATGTAATATTTGAAGTAAATGTTTTTATATCTAATTAGTTCAGGTACTATGCTTTAATGACCCATTAAGATGTAGCTCAATTTGGTGGAATGTATGGAAAAGGAATTAACTGCGATTGGTTTGTCTCGTTCCTATTTCGATAAGATTATATTAATACGCAACATGAAGGTGGCCGAAATGGATGTACATTTATTTATTTTTGGCGCATGAGACCAATTAAGCCAGGGCCTCTCTCGATATGTGTGCGCGTGTATTTCTATCACTTTAGATAGTGGGAAAGCTTTATTGAGATAGAGTGATGGTCTTACAATGGCGTTGCTTTTGACGGCATCCTTCCATAAGGAACGAGTTTCATTCGCATCCACATTTTGAATAGAAGTTTATCGACTGGAGGAAATTCGGTCACGAGCAATACCATAGATTAAATACTGCGTATAAAGGTCTCAATTTTTGTTCATACTCTGGCTGAAATCTCGTCCGTCTGACAACGATAGTTCTAAATGGACCAGATAGTATTTTTATCTACCGGTTAGAGATCAGGTTTTTGAAGCTGTTACGGGAAGTTGCTTCCACATTTTGTTGAATTATTAAATAATTTAACCTATAGCAATTTCGGAGCAAGAACTTTATTTTGGGAATATTTGTAAAACAATTTTTCCTAATTATAGGATTCGTCACGCGTGCATTACACTGTTATTACCTTAATAGAAGTCTTTAAATTAATATTTACTTCGAATATACAATATACGTTACTATCAAAACGCTTTGTTTACTGCAAAAGTCGCTTCTAAAATCTTTTTCATCACTCGAGCCCTAATATTTGCATAATCGATGCTCATTATTGATTAATTGCCAGTTTATCGGTGTACCACCATCACCATCATCATTTGCTCTAAATGTTGGCTTTCTTCGGCTTAGCCATAACTGTAATTTTTATTTTCTTAGTTACTCGTACGTCATGATTTTTCTCAGGCACGCGTTGTGGTTGTGACGTGAAACGTGACAACTTTTCAGGGTCGTCACTCGTCACTTTGGGGCCTCAACTGATGGAAAGAAGGGTGCTTGTTAAAGGCAAATTCCCGCTTGCTTTTCAGAAGCAGCGAATGCATTTTTTTAAAAATTATTCAGCACTTTTGTAACGTTTTCGTAAATATGGTTAATATGAAGTTCGTTAGTTGGTTTGAATCTTATTATTGTAGGCTTATGAATCTTGTTATTGTAGGCTTATAACCATGTTAGGGTAGCTTGTTTATGGTTTGCCTAAGTTTGTTAATTACTCTATTTTCAAAATTCACACTTCTAATCTACGTTATTCTCTGTCTGTCTTCAGGTAAGAGTTGTCGAGCGCCAGATTAGAATTAATGGCTTCAGTTCGAACAGTTACATTTTCAAGTAAGTAGTCTAACAAACTATACAGTATATATATACACGACTTTTTGTAGTCTACAGTGTGTACGTGTAAGCTTTGTAATTATTATTATTATTAAGGAATATAAATAAGTAAAATAACACTATTTACAGCCAGCATTTTAGTCCCATTTTTTATTTGTGTAAATTAGAAAAATGATCACTCCTCTCCCACCTTCAGTCCCTCTCCTACCCTCACTCCCCCCCCCCATTTCCTTGCTTCAAAGGGGTTTATGTAACCCACCCTCCGACACTTTAAGAAGAAAATATGCGAGCAGATACTGTTCAGAACTTCAGATATTGGTCTTTTATAAAAAAAAAGTCAGTAAATTCGCCTAATTTATATCATGATGCTGAAAATTTCGGGATTTAATGAAATCACTAGTTTTACGATGTTACTGTAACATACGGAGGAACCTCACTAGTGTAACTCGCTTCCATATTAGCTATTGCCTGTTGTCCTACTTGCAACAAAAAAAAAGTCTCGAAACAAGACATCAATTTGAACATTTGTTTGTTCTAACATATTACTTCTGTAAATATGCTTTAAAATAAATTTTCCTATGAGACCGGACTTATGGGACACCCTGTATGTACCATGAACTAAAGATCTGTATTAGCTTAATGAAGTTAGTATGAAGAAGTAACTGCGGGTTACTTAACGCGTATTGGGTCCTATTTCTTTCCCTTCGTGTATGACAAGGAAATGCACACGAAACCAGAAGCGGTTATCCATGAATTTTCAAGATTTGAATATCCAAGCGAATAAATTCCTTTTTTGTGACTAACTTATCTCGATTCGTGATAAGAAAATTGTGAAGTGGTAAATAAACATTTTTTAAACATGAGTAATGCTTCGAAATGTTTGGCGAACATGGTCATCCATTCCATTCTCAGTTATGCTCGGTTTGAAGAATATTCAATTGTTTTAGTACGAATCGTCTCTTAATTCCCGTAACCCCCCAAAATGCATTGTCCCATCTACAGAACATTCGTATTCACAACTCGTGAAAGAACTTTAAAGGAAGGCTTATTATACTGTACGACTTTAATGCTATACAAAGTCTCGTTATTACGGATTACCACATCGAAGGCACAATATAGGTCAGTTTTTTCTTAGTTATATTTATGCGAAACCCTTTTCGTTTTAGGGCACCCGTTAAAATATATACCCCTCACACAGGTTTTATTTTAACATTCTTCCATTTCGGCAAAACCGCAGCTGCCTTTGTCAGGAGTGAAAATACAAAGGCAGATGCTTCTAGCCTAGCGAAAGCTCATTTTAAATTAAAAATTGTCTGTGGGCTTCATCTTATTGTCAATAGACCATATATATTGGTCTATACTATACGAAAAAGTTAATTTTAGAAGGGGAATGCTATTATAGGCCTTATTGTAACTGAGAAGGGATTAAGTTTTGGCGAAATTATTTATAGCATTCTTTTTAACTGATATTACATCGAAGAAATTATTTTGATCACTTTTGTTTTGGGGTAAATGGGTGAAAGATTTGGAGGTAGCCGCTGTTAACATTATCGGAAGCACGAGATCATACTCGCTCTGTCAAAACATTGTATAGAGTTACGCCTTTTATGTTGTATGAAAACTAGAATTTTTATTCTATAAATTAGCATCCCTGTGATTTTTTCTTGGGTTGTGAAACTCTTAATAACATAGTTCAGCTAACGCTGAAAAGATTTCGGCTTTCTGCAAATGTTGTTTATATGGTGATGAGAGAGAAGTAGAGCTAATTTTTAAGTATTTTTTATTTTGTCTTAAACTGGTATTGTAAAACTAGTTTAGAGATGAACACGTGTGTGTGTTAGAAACCCGTCCACAAGCTCCTATATTAAGTTTTATATTTTAAAACTTTCTTTAAATTGGAATGAAGCTCGCAATATCATGAATTAAAAATAAAATTTAAAGTTAAAAATTAAAAGGTAGAATTTCAGCGGAAACTGTGAAAGGCGCAAAACGATTAACCTGAACACGTCCATTGGTACGCAATAATTCTGTCAAGAATGTTTTTGGGGATTCGTCATTTTGTGTTTGCGAAAGTGTTCGACGTTTATTGAAACCATTATCAGTGGAGGATTCTGAAAGCTTCTTAAATGGAAGTTACGGATAATGACTGGTGGTGTAATTCGTTGGCCACTTGCCGCTATTTGCGAGTGTTACCAGGATGGGGTTACCTTATGGAACTGCGATAATCTTCAGGGTATAAACGGAACTTATCGCGACACGAACGTTCGCTGTCGCTTTAATTAATTTTTTTGAAATCGTTAACTAGTTTTAATTATTCTTTATATTTAAGTTATTTAGAGTAAGTTAAATTTAGCCATCCAAATTTGAAGGGTTACGCCGTGGCCAGTGTCGAAACGCTGCTTCCCCTTCATCACCGAATTTAAGCGACATTGAGTCTGGACCAGGGGTTCTCAACCGGTGGGTAATTACCCGCAAAGGGGTAATTTGAAATATTCAGGCGGGTAATGGAAGCCGTACGTATTTTATTTAATAGTGGTGTTTAAAGACAGTTGTATGATTATAACCTATTACTATAACTTTTGATTAATTTACGCGTCATTAGGGGTAACGGGGCGAGGGCCAATACTTCAGTTGGGTAATGGAAGTAAGTGGGTTGAGAACCCCTGTTCTGGACAGTAGTTGGATGGGAGACCGTCCTCATCCATTTTCTGTAGCGACCCGTGATTCGGATCCCACGTGAAGTTGTAGGTCCTCCCTCGTATGACCTTTGCTATTGCGAATGAGGTTACACAACCCCATGAAATCAAATCCAAATTTGAAAATGTTACTTCATAATGTAGCCCCCACCCCCGTACCTTGTTTGTATGTTTGTTACATACAGACCGTGCATGGAACTAGGAATTCTTCTAGAAAAATTAAATCCACTATAGTCCGAATAAGTAATTGGAAAATGACAAATACTATAGTTTTCTTTTTCACGATGGAAGCCCAACGTGGGCAACGGGTCACTAGCAAAGGGGCCCCCAAATATAGCTGATAGCTGGTGAGGGAAGCTATATTTTGGGGCCTCTTTGCTAGTGACCCGTTGCCCACGCTGGGTTTCATGAAAAGTAGTATTTCTAATTTACAATTACAATTTCGGACTATAGTGGATTAAATTTTCTCCAGAAGAGTTCCTTGTTCCATGCACGGTCTGTGTAATAAAAGTTTCTTAGAGGAGTGTGTGTGTGTGTGTGTGTGTGTGTGTGTTTAAATGTAAGATTGATTGCAATTTAACCAAAGTTAATGAAGTGAAACTTGGGCTGTTTGTTTTTCTGCTCATTAACGTCTTATGTTTTCACTGAGAAATGGTTTTTTTGGAAGGTATGAAAATTTTAATATGCCCGTACTGTATGTGCCATTAATGTATAATATAATCCAAATGGGCTTACTTTTATAAACCTTTCCCGCATATTGATAAGTTATTCGAGGGTTTTCTTAAAAATCGTGGAAAAAAGGTTAATATTGTTAAATTATGAGCTTTATTTTGAACTAAATTAGACTTTTCCCAGATTCCTGCTGCGTCGACTCATCTCTGTTCAAACTTCTAAAAGGCTCGAATTTCGAAATAGTTTCGCGATAGTCAGTAAGTTCCCTCTGAACCCTGCTATTTGGCTAATATCCTCCTATCCCCCTTTGATCCTCTGAAATCTTGCATGGGTCACCTTTCAACTCGAGACGTTCGGCTGTCTGGAATTCCATGTGCTTTTGTTGTCCCGGTAGAGATGCGCGCGCATAAGTTATGACGCAATGTTTATATGCGAGGACCAACCCCGTTATAAAGACAATTTACTTCGATGAAAAGCCTATACAATTTCCCGATTACCTTTAATACCTCAGAATCAGGATTCGTTAATTTGATTTAATTATACTCGTCGTAAGTTTTTATTCTGTATTTATCGTTGATCCACGATATGCAATATTGAAATCTCTCTCTCTCTCTCTCTCTCTCTCTCTCTCTCTCTCTCTCTCTCTCTCTCTCTCTCTCTCTCTCTCTCTCTCTCTCTCTCTCTCTCTCTCTCTCTCTCTTCAGATTCGTTACTAACATTAAAAAGGCACGTTCTGGAATTGGGTGGGGTATTGAAGGCTAAGTTGGATTCGATAGGCTTCTCTGATTTGTACCATAGCGTGCTGCCCTCAAATGTTTAAACGTAACAACAACATTCTTACGTTTAAGTACTTCTGCTATGAACAAAGTATCATTGAAAAACGACTATTATCGTACAGCTATAAGATGGCTAAAATTGTTAGACGCTATTAAATAGTAAAACTTAGAGAGGAGAGTCCAGTTTTATATACACGCCGTACTTCACTATATGTATCCCCTTGGCCCCAATATTTTTTATTAAATAGCGGGTTTAGTTACTTTACTTGATTATACGAGTATTATTGCACGTAAGTGTCGTACGTAAGTATGGTTACTGCGTAAAAGAATTTTTGACCCTCATTTTGGAATTTTTTCAGAATCCTTTTCGAGATTGCCGCGAGGAAAATAGTGAATTTGTATTAGGATAATTTATAATAAAAGCTACTTATCCTATTAAAACGCGAAGGGAATAATTTTCTCATAATTATTCCCACCCCTTTTATGGGGTTCGGGGTGGAGGGGAGAGGTTAGTTTTTAAAATTAATTTCACTGAGGTTAAATTTAATTCTTAATGTTTATAACAATTTTATTAGGTCATTCAGTAAAGGTGTTAATAACCATATCTGGAGGACTGTCACTGTGTCGGGAAAATTAAGTAAGGAAAAAAAAAAAAAAAAGCCCGACTTTATCAATTTATGGAAATGAACGAAGTTAGTGTTTGAAAGAAAGGCGGGACAAAACTGGGATGTGGTGGTTAACCTTTTCAGTATCAGTAGAACTGCGATGTCCCACCTAAAATAATAATTTATATATCGTAATAAAATGCCACTTTTCTACAATTGCTTCTGCATGTTTGTTGATGTTTAGTTGTCGGAAAAGGAAGCCAAAATGCGTGTAATGTGACAATTTACAAAACATTTGGTTTTCAATAATAATAAATCTTATACTTTTTGGTTTAAAGAAAAAAAGTCGTGAACGGAAGGGTTAAAAGTAATTCTAAAATTTTTTTTTTCTGGCTTGGATAAATGAATGACCGAGTGTAGGCCCTTCCTCGCTGCGGACCTTGTGGCGTTTCTGAAAGGATCTTCTAATTAATGGAGTCGTGTATGTACATTGTACAGTTGCGGTAAAATGCTTGCCCGGAAACATAAAATTTGTAGTACGTAATTACTCGTCAGTAACGATTGATTGTTTTTTTTTTTTTTTTTGTGGTATTACTGCTACCAAAAACAATAAAATATCCAAAGAAAAATTATGATTAGTAATTTTTTAGGTTTTAGAAATTTTGTAGCCGAATTCTTTTGAGACTACAATCGGTTCAGAAAGTCGTGTCGTGCAACTCCCTATTTCTTACACATCACTTCGAAACGCGTAGTTTCAGGACAGTACTGCTTTTAGAATCGACTGTGCGTGTATAGTAACATTTATTTAACGACTTCTTACAGGGATAAGTATTTGGCCTTTAAATATCAGAATGCAAATGTAATAAAGGCAAAAGCTTTTGGATGGGAATCGGTGTTGGTGTTGTGTGGACCGTACAAGGATGGAGAAACGCGTTCCCAACAGTAAATTTTTTTTTCACTGATTACACGCACATACACGCAAATTTTTTAACTTTTAATACTAAATATTTAGAATAGGTTTATCTCCGTGGAAAAGATTGAAATTTATTTGTAAGAAGAGTTCCCGAAGGGATACGAACCGAATTTGACCTTTTTCAGAAAATAAGTTCATTTTCCCCAACCGATCACCCACTTTTCTCCCAGTTACTGACCGGGTATGTTGCCTGAAAGACTTGGAAAGTCGTCGGACATGAAGAAACTCTAACCATATTTGAGAGCAATTTTCGTCTTTGCTTTAAGTATAAAAAATTTGAACAGCCTTCGTTGAGGGGTGTATCGAAACTCGCTTTCAAGTACGATAGTTACTGTAACTTAATTTGGGGGCGTTTTTGTCACCCATCAGAATAAGGTGAAATTGTTACGTTAATGAAGAAGCACTTTCCTTACGCCTTGACTTTTCATACCATAAGAAAAGTGGCCACAAATTAAGTTAATAAAGAGTGCCAAAAGGGGTCCATAGAATCAAATCATAGTAACTTTCATACTTATTAAAGGCGTAACAAGCATCCTTAAATTGTGTGTGTGTGTGTGTGTGTGTGTGTGTGTGTGTGTGTGTGTAAAAAAAGTGCAAAAGAGGAGATAAGAAGAAATGAGACTTGGTTCGTCCGCGGCCTTTGACCCTCCATTCTTTGTGCTCAAATTCATAGAAAGTTTTTTAGGAATGGTCGCAGAGTAGCTTCAGGAGGCCGTGACGTCACGGGAAAGGGGAGGGGCGTGTGTAAAGAGGGGTTCGGGCGAGGAAATTAAAATGAATGAGTGCGGGTAATATGATCTAAAACTGGGGTTAAACCGTTGCCCATTATCATGGTATTTAAGAGGACCCCGTTTCCAATGTTTTTCATATAATTTGAGTTTATAATTACGAGAACGCGCGTGCATATTTTAAATAGTGACACTAAACTGAGTGTGCGCGTCTGTTATTGGGTATAAATGAAGTAAATACTGTATATAGTTACGTAACTCTTTCAATACTAGTGAGGCTGTCATGGCCGACCGGAAATATATAAATCGTACTGAAATGCCACTTTTACAAATTCTTCTACGCGTTTATTATAGGTTTTTGGTGGCAAATCAACCTAAAACATGCGTAATGTAGACGACTGATGAAACTATTTGGTTTTGAATACAATAAATCGTATACTTTTTGGTAAAAATAAAGTATTCATGAAAAAAAATGTTACGTTATAAAACTTTGGCCAGCCGCGCACAGGATCGTCTTGCGACTGACGACTCGATTCGCATACCAAATCGTCAGCCGTGAGTCGCAAGACGATCCTGTGTGTTGCCGGCTTTAAGAATAGGTTTGGATTTCATTATTTACAGGCGGAATTACCAAATGCACGAGTATTGCATCAAAACACACGCACTAACACTGTGTCTGTCTCTATATAATTTTTTTTTTTTTTTTTTTTTTTTTTTTTTTTTTTTTTTTACGTAAACAATGCCTGCCGGATTTGGGGATATTTTTGTCGTAGTTAATTTTTTGATTATTTGATTAAATAATTGTTTACATTCTTCGTTTGTGCTTTCTTGTGTAAATAGACTTTCCCTTCAGAATTATTCTGTATATTTATTTTGTTTTTAGCTTTTTACTTTCGTTTGTTATTGTGTATTTATATACGAGTGCAATGTGTATTGTGTAGATTATGGTATGTTTTTTTTAACTTGTGTAAGGAGTTTTGATGTAAGCCTACCGACCCGGACGTGGTTAACCAAATGATTATGACAGGCTGCTAATATGAGGGAAGAGGGCTCGGACTTTGAGTTTGATTTCGGCAGTTAGGGTGTAAAGGCAGTCGTGGTTCGGATTCTACTTTAACCCTAGAATGCATAACCCGGGCCTCTGAGGCCCGCTGGGTGTTATATTTATCCGGGTTACGCATTTTAGGGTTAAATGTTTAAACTGAAGGCGCAAGGTAGGACAGTTAGCTAAAAAGAAAAGACTCATCTAGCGGTCTAAGTGCGAAGCATGTAGCTAAGAGTTTTCAGTGTTGTCATTAATTTTGCGTAATCTCTTTGAAGTTATGCAGAACGCAGTGGCATAACTGCACGTTATGTTCTGATTTTTTTTGTATGACAGCGATTGAATATCAACTATATTTACACCGTTTTTTAATTTTTTTATTTATTAAATTTGGACGTTAAAGGTGTATGAACTGTCAACCAACTCGACTCCTTTCTCGGAACGGATTCATACTGTTTGTGGCCACTTCAGTCGTAACATATTCACCCAGAGTACGTTCTAAACTCTCGCTTGTCCTTTCTCATTTGATAAACGGAACATACTGGGTAAAAGGGAAAACAATCCCGAAATGAATGAGGGAGAAAGTACTGCAGGATCCAAGTGCAGATGAACATCTTCGAAGAGAAAGTGAAAAGTGAAGTATCCAAACAAAGGTAGTGAAGGAAAGCATTTCGGTGATTGACCGAAAATGACACGAATGAAACGTTCGATTTAAATAGTGGGGTAATTAATAACGCTTTGTATCGTTATTAATATAACTGTTATTGATTGTGAGTATAAGTTCAGCGTCCTCCTCCGTCCTGGTTATTTGATTACAATTAACTTCAAATTCAGTATTTATATATCGCCTATCGAGTGAATTTACACACTAGCAGTAAAATTCCTTTCAAATATATAAATAACGGCACCGGTATTTTGTGATGTATTTTTATGTACGTTATTATAATTGTTACCAGTAATTGATTGGATAATAACAATTGAAGGCTTGCCGTCAAATTTAAATTTCTTGGTTGCGGGCAAGTCTCTTAATGCCCAGAAGATCGTTTATTAAGCGGGAAGACGCGTTTGCCTTAGGAACGAAGCAGTTTCCAGGAAAGCGAAGATATAGAGGCGAGCGGGGCCTGAAATGGGGGTAATTTTATGCGGAGGTTAAGGAAAGAACGTTATTACGAGCAGGAATGAAGAATTGACACTTCAAAGATTAGTATTCTGAATTAAAGGTGTACTGTACTATGAAGTGGGCGAGACAAGTTCACTTAAGCACTCTTGAAGGTAATTTGCGCGTGCGTGTGAGAGAGAGAGGGCTTTTGAGTAAACAATAGTTTCAGGTGTTCAGAAACAGATTATGGCTTTCCTTATCAAACTTTTAAAATTGCCTTTTGTTTTTTAGTATTTTTGCGAACGGGATTAGTAAACTTTCGCGCATGCAAATAACAGCATATTTACTGTAATATTTTTGTAGAAGATAGACCATACAAGTAAGTATTTTTACGTACATTGACGAGTAATAAGTAATAATCCGATGTAAAGGAAAAAAAACCCAGCTTTATACAGTCGGATGGATCGGTCAGGTTGATGTTAATGACGAGGTACGCCATAAAGGCGAAAAGTGAGGGGGAGAGAAAGTTTAGCTCCTTCGCGGAATGATTGCGATTTCCGCAGGATTTCATTGTTATGAATCGACGTAATTAGTTGATAGTCTTATATTTCAACGCAGTTACTTCAGTTTTAACATCTTTCAGTGCCGCAATTCGAATCCACTTTGTAATGATTAATAAGAGTTATTTAAAGCCTTTCTTTCAAATTTGAGTAATTATGGCGTTAAAATATATTTAAATGTATTTTCGTCGTGACAGAAAATCATGAGCAACGTTAAATATCTTTTGATAAATGGTTTGTATAGATCTTGAATACGAGTATTGCGTGTATTGGCTTCAGAAAGTCCGATACTTCTCTAGTTTCCAGACTCCTTTCGTTAAGCTTAATAGTTCACTGAGATAGGTAGTAGGAAGACCACCTGGAATGTTAACCAGCTGAAAATGGGCGGGGCATAGCTATGTCCGTCGAGAGTCATTGTGCGTCTTGGTTTAAATCGAGTGGAATAATTCCTCGGCGGATAAACAAAGGATATTTTGATTGAGAAAAAAGTCCAAAGAATGTTATCTGTACGTTAGTCGCTAGGTAGATAGGATTATCTTCATCGATACCGTTTCCTTCTGTTGCTTTACGTTTATGTTTGTCTGCCAAACTCGTAGACGTTAGTTTGAATCAATTATCTTTCAACTGAACTTATTAAGAGTTCAGAGTTAATATTTATATTGTATACCGATTTGGTTTCTGGTATTCGTAACTGCTATGCATAGCGCTGTGAATTGTCTCGTTAAGTTTCGGAACTGTAAACTCTTAACTATGAAGGTTAATATTTTGAGTGGGTGGGAGGGTGGGTTGGGAGTGCTTAAGTATCCAATCTTAAAAAGGAAGAGACGAAAGAACCTCGTCTCTTTTACTTTCCATTTTATTGCTAAAACGCATAAGACACTAATTTCACTCTTCATCTAAGGTCTTCTTCTGACCTTTTGACTCTTCTAAGCCATTGATGCTGTGCCCAATCTGCTATTTTTTTTTTTGAGAATCCTGCTCAGATATTTATTTTTTTTGGTCCGCGCGATTCAAGGAATTTTGCATGAATTTTGGGTTTCCTTTGGTTTCCGGGCTTTTAGAATGGAATTTTATATTAATAAGCGTTAGTTCATGTTTGCCCAATTTTTGTCTTATATTATTTATCTTTAAAGGTAGTTTCTCAGAAATGTTACTTATTAAACAAAGTTTTAGGCATTTTAATATACAGGGTGTCCCATAAGACTGGTCTCGTAGGAAAATTTTTAAAATTAAAT
>JAJOZX010000997.1:885000-895000 GCA_023014485.1 Bathynomus jamesi | reverse complement strand
CCGTTAATATGGAGGCTAAAACGCCCAATTAACCAGCGATCACTCGAATTTAACGTATTAAAGTTAGATCGTTATTTTCTATGAAAAATTATATTTATAAACAAATTTTATCTGTTGAAAGTTGCGCATGGAGAGAATACTAGTGTTGATAATCCGTCATTGGTCTTCAAATCCTTTACATATTTCAATGACGACGGTTGCTCGTAAAGGTTCAAGGTCGTTGGTTCAGGGATTCGCAATTACATTTTTGAGTTGTTCACGGTTGGAATTCATGTTGAAAATATACGAAATAAATCTTGGCGAACGATTACTATTGTTATACCGTTAAAATGTAATTTGGGTAAAATGTACGTCGTAAATTGAATTTTATTTTGGTATTAGACATATTTTTATCCCCCCCAAATGGAAAGTTTTCAACTTCCGCAGCTGTACTGTACGTATACCCTTTAAGTTATATTCAAATCTTTTAACATATTTGACAGCATGATTGAACATTATGACGTCACATGTTTATTGATGAATATATAATTTACTTTGGTGACTAAATGGCGCGCGCAGCTTATTCTGCTCTATATTTGTGTCCTGATACATATTATTTGGGCAATGTTTCTGGGTGTTCGTATGTGTACGAGTGTGCGCGCGCTGAG
This sequence comes from Bathynomus jamesi, assembly GCA_023014485.1. Lineage (NCBI taxonomy): Eukaryota > Metazoa > Arthropoda > Malacostraca > Isopoda > Cirolanidae > Bathynomus > Bathynomus jamesi. Next base: position 894,353 of record JAJOZX010000997.1, on the reverse strand, counting down.
CTCTGCTCTGGTCCCCACAGGCCTAGAGAGCCTTAATGAATGAATTGGAGATATAATTGTGCGGGTTCGGTATCTGGAATGGTTGACTGTTTGGCTCGACATTCGTCGAACGGACATTGTTGTAGGAGAGAATGTTTACGAGTGACGTACGGTGTTGTCGATGCTGCGGAGGATCGTATGAGCGGGGAAAGGATTGTGCGGAGTAGACGAAGGATGGCGCCTCTTTGAGAACCATGAATAACGCCTTGTTCCTTCCTCCCACTGATAAAAAAAAGATCACTTTCACCTAACTCATTCCGACACTCCTTTACTCACTCCTGATAAACGAGCATATATATATATATCCAATTTAAATGCGTTCTTAATATTCTAATCTGGGTATGTTTTTTCCCTATCTGATAAATGTTCGTGCCATAACTTTCTGCAAATGAATTGCTGAACTCATAAACCACAACTAGTCTTAATTGAAGAAATATATATATATATAAAGCGTTCGTCGTAAAATCCTTTTTGGTTTGGTGCAGAAGAAAAGGTATCTTTGTTTACAAGTGACGTCACCAGTTCGTCCCTTCCCCTTTACCCCAAGGTGTTCGTCGTGCCCAACACAACATTCACAAACCCTCCCCCCTCCTCCTTTATTACATCCTGCATGCAGAGGGTGTCCTTCATCTCTCGTACCCTGACCAATTATGAATAACCGAATGCTGTAATATTGCTTTGTATAGGTTTTATTCGCTGTACTTCCGGTTTGTGCCCCTTTTACAGGTCTGTTTCTGAATGAGATTGATTAGTTACTACGTTTGCCGGACCGTATCTCCGTCAGAGATTCTCAATGGTTTCTTTATCATTGTCGTGACAGGTGGATTTGTTTGTTGTTGCCTTTTTATGAACCGATCAGGAAGTTGAGTCTTCGTGCAATAGGCATTGTCGAGGAAAGGGCGGGGGCGGGGGCGGGGGATCTTCCTACGTAAATTACACTCTATTACAGTCGTGTTCTCCGCGGAGACTCGCAATTTTTTATTGGCTTGATTCGTGTGACTTATTGGATGAGGTACGCGGTCAGAATTGTGTATTGAAATTCCTTCGAATAACATTTCATTGTACATTATTTGTTTGCGGGGGTGGGGCTGGGGCTGGGGGTGGGTTCGTTTTGTCGAGGAAATAATACGTTTTGTTCTAACACTCGACTCATTCTGCTATTTTAAGCTCTGTACAAAGTTAGTGCGTTTGTTCATTCCCAAATTTGCTAATATGCCGTGAGTGGTAATCATTATTCGTAACCGATTTGCCGATGTTTCATCCTCCTTACATCGGTACACTGATAGATTTAGTATAGACACGAAAAGGTACGCACCATGTACTTACGTAGTATACATCATAAATGTACATTTTGCTACACACACAAGGAAAAAAAAAGGTAGCGAGATGCGTATCTGATGCCGAAAAGTCTCTCAAAAAAAAAATAATGGTCTTCAATTACTGGAAGTAATTAATTCTTGTTTTAAATAGCGGTTGTGGCACCATGACACGAATTTAGCCCTCTCAATTTCGAGCCACACACACACATACACACACACGTGTATATATATATATGTGTATGTAAGCGGCGAATATAGGAATTTCTCTTTTGGTAAATCATTCTTATCAAAGTATCTTTGCATTTAATGAAAAATTTTCCACTTCCTTTCGGTACTCTGTTTGTTCATTGGCTCAAACGAGGACCACTTCAACTTCCTCTTCACGATACAAGTCTTTTAAATATTAAAGAAGTAAAAAGGTAGGAACGTATGTTTTGTTTAGACATGAATAGACGAAATTCACTCGTTACGCCCGCACGCAAGAATGTCGTCCCTCCCCCAAACCCAACCTTGGGGGTAACTGGAAGAGGCGGATGTGTAACTAAAACCTTCCCTGGTTCTCCCTTAATGCGTGTGCCAAATTTGACGCGGATTACTCTCAGCCGTTTAGGCGACATCTCGTATATATGAAGGTACGTCATTTTCACCGATTATAAACCCCTCCCATCGTGAAAATGTGTCATCATAACACCTGTTAGAAAAGTTTCGCATCTGTCTGATTCCATGATTGGTCTGCTGATATTACGAGGGTCTACGAATGGTGTGCGCTTACTCTTCAGACTGAAATGTGTTAACTAATGAACACGGGTTGATACGCGCAGTGGAAATATTGGTCTGTAGCTTCAACTGTCGTTCGTATAGGCTTTGTATTTACGGAAGACATAAATGTAGACACCAATCGACCAAGGAAGTACTCGGGGGAGACGTTAAGCGGGGCGCAGGGCGTGCTGGAACGCCAACTACTTCAGTCATCGTATTCTTCAGCCGATCTTTTTCCGCATCTCGTCTACCCTGGGAGCAGTCCAGCGCGCTCTCAAACACGCTTCTCCCTCTATTCTTCACTACACACGCGTGCATTTTACGCACGACGCAATCTTTTTAAAGTTTGTTTATATAAAAAAGGCATTCAGATACTTTGATTTTTGGTTCTCACCGCTTTGTATAGAGGGGCCAATTTTGCGGGCGCTCGCCCTTGGCTCCTCCTCCCTACATAATATGTATATATACACACACGAGTAAATATGGTTTTATATTAAAAATTGAAATTTATAGTTTTGTAATAATGACACTTTATTGAATCTGTGAGGGAGGATGACTAATTTTTTTCTTTGACAAGTGGCGTTAACTGGGAATCTTTATTTATCCATTACGTCACTTTTGTTACGTCGTTATATCTAAATTTCGACTTCAAATGTAAGTACTGGGAAGTAGTTTTTAATTATTTTTTTTTATATATTGTACAAGGTTTTGTTTTTTACGAAAACGGTTAAATTTTATGTAGAATGTGTAGATTTTTGTTAACTTTGTTTAAATTTCCAATTTATTTGGATGACCATTTGGACTAAGTTATTTTTGGACTTTTTCCCCCATTTGGTCGCTGGAACATTCTAGAAACATTCTAGAAACACTGAAGAAACTAACAATCTAACTTAACCGTAACATAACGTAACAACAACAACTTGATGTAATCTAAATGACTTTCTTTTAAATGTCGCGTCGGAAGGCGTTACATTAACGAAAGTGTTTCATAATGTCGACGTTCAAACTTATGGAAGTCAGTATACGAGTAGCGCAGCGGGAGAGGGGGATAAGCGACAAACTCGGCAAAATACATTTTCTGATTGGAAAGACGGCTTATTCTTCCATGTATCACCTCGAATTGGCAGATATCCCATTTTGACTGAAAACGCATTTGATTTTGTCGCTTATCCCCCTTCTCCCGCTGCGCTACTCGTATGGATTTCAGATTTCAAATATAAATTTCATATTGTGAAAATGACTAACCTAACGAGTTGTAACCTAACCGGGCATAATGTAACAGATCTTACCCAACTTTTTAATATAGGCATTGTGCAGATTGATTCTTCCACTACCCATGGGAAGAATGAGGTTCGTGGTTATTTTGTAGGAAGGCTTTTCTCCGTCTTGCGTATGGGTACAGTTATTATACAGGGTGTCCACAAAAGAATCGTATAAACTTCATTTGAAATAAGCCAAATTTGTACACTTCTTTTGTAGATAGTCTGTATATTGTACGTGAACAGTGGTTTGTACGTTGGCAGATGTCATAAATACAAACATTTAACTCGAGTCGACCAAATGAACCATAGTAGATCTTTCAACAAGTCAATCTAAAAGGCTTAAAATGCCTCTATCTTTTTGCATGCGTGGCTGACCCTCTTATCGCGTGGCTCTGTGTATTCAAACGTTCGAGCTAGTTTTTGTATCTTTAATTTTATTTAGACCACAGCAATTAACTACTCGAGTTTCCTGGCGCTTAATTCGTTTTTGTTTTTTTGTTTGTTTGTTTTGTTTGTTTGTTTGTTTGTTTGTTTTTTGTTTGTTTGTTCGCTCGCTCGCTCGCTCGTCTCTAAGGATAAATTCGCAGAGCTGGGCATTTGCGGCATATTTTGCGGTACTGCGGTACTTGCGGTACCACCGCACTACCACCCCGGGCCCCCATAACGCAGTACCGCAAAGGATCGCTGAAAGTACCGCAGTACCGCTACCGCATTCAAATTTCCGCGTACCGGTTTGGTACCGGTTTGGTAGTGCAGCAGTACCGCAGTACCGCAATATGCCGCAAGTGCCCAGCTCTGCGTGAAATTCGTGCTTGCCAATAGGACTGAAATGAAGGTTGAAGAGCGGAGTTAGGTTCTCTCTATCTCGGGCCTCCGGGATTTCGTTTATTGATGGCTATATTAATTCAACTTTCCTTTTGATTATGATACATTAGTGTCATTTGAGAAGTTACTGTATTAATATTTTCGTCTTCAGTTGCCCGGTTTGATCAGATTTGGTTTCATAGAAGTCGGACGTTTTCTTTGATGAGCAAACTTTAATTTAAAGGGTAACACGCGTAATTTTGTTTAGTCTTTAAGGCTTAACTTTTTTAATGCGGATAAAACCTTAATTGTCGTTCGTACGAAATGGAGTAATTTTTGTTCGTTTAAATTTAAGTATTGTTCGTAAATACTAAGTCCTGGTGTTTTTTTTTTTTTTTCCCCCCCCGCAAATTTTACATACCTTTCTACAGACCGTGCTAATAAATGTTTACTATTTTGTTCTGAATTAAAAAAAAAGTGTATTTATTTTATTTGTATAATAAATTGTCATTTGTATTCCTCCTTGGCTACCTCAATTTCGTACCTTTTTAACATGGTGGAAACTCGCAGGAGAAATGGCATTAAACCTAAAGTGTCCGAATACAATTTAAGCGATCAATTGTCCACACACGACCAAACTACAAAATATCTAAAAAAAAAATGTTGTTCTCATGGCGAATCTTGATTTAAAATGTGTTCAGGATTCGTTAACCGATTTTGTGAATCTGTTACTAACTTTCTCTAGCTCTATTCTTTGGCTTACCTCCATTTGTGATTCATTTATACTTTAGGATGTCCTTGAAATTTAAACGTAAACACATTTCATTTAATATTTTGCCTAAAAATATAATGGAAATGAGATTTTAAAGTTTTAAGATAAAAGATGTTCATTATTAAAAAAAAGTAGGTAGTGTTTATAGCTAAACACTGTGTGTGTGTGTGTAAAATATATATATATATATATATATATATATATATATAATTTTTTTCGGTCGCAAAGTTAATCCACAAAACCTAATCCAATAATCCCGGTTTCGAGACGGGTGGCACAGTAACACGTGACGTCACATTGGAAGCCCTTATTCGCCAGAATAATAAATATAAGCGCATAGCAATGAAATCGAGCAGATTCACCATATAATATTTCACTTGTTTGTACAACAACATTAGCTAATGAACTTCATAAACACTTATTATTATTATTAGGGGATGCAAATACTGTGTATATATATTTAAACTTCCTGGTCCCATGCCAGACTTCGAATATGTGGGAGTGATGTTTGAAAAGAAATGCCATTCAAGGTGTGTGTGTGTGTGTGTGTGTGTGTGTGTGTGTGTGTGTGTTGTGTTAAAAAAATTCTCTACGCTTTTGGGTTAATGAGAGCTGAGGATGGCTTTACCTCGATGTAGTATTCATTCGACTATAAATGGAACTTCGCGGGTTTTGGTTTTTGTTGGATTGGAATACCGGTTATCGGAATGTGTACTAGTCTTCCGTTTTCTTCCCCGATTGTGATGAGAGACGCCTTTCGTTTCGTCATATTCACGGGATGAGTAGTTTTCACCAATTGGATGTTCACTGTCAGTTCTTGGGGATCAAATGTGTGCCCTGAAAAATTCACCTTGTCCTTATTTCTGCTATAAACGGCAGATCGGTTAGAACTGAAAAGATTAATTCGTCTTCGGGGTTTTTCCCCAAATACAGCCACAATTGAGTGCGTACAATCACGAAGATTTCACTTTAGACAAATAATACTAATCTTTATATACAAGATACGATAGATTATATATGCTTTAACGGAAGAGGGACCATTGTGGGCGAAACGTGAATTTTTTTCGATCAAATTTCTATGGCGTGATTGTCCTTAAGTTTAACGCTGCTTAATACTGTTCATTAACTTTGTACGGAGATTAAGTATATAATCGGGTATTGATTGCGTCACACTCGTGTTGTTCATATTAAGGAAGCGAAAACATTAATGAAGCTTTATAGTTCATGAATAGTATTTGTCCACTGTGTTCACAGCTGTAAACTTCTTTTGATCACTGTGACGTCAGAGTGGTTATCTGTTGTTCATTCAAGAGTAACGGAATGTACCAACAGACCATAAACATTTTAATGCTTTAAAATGTTGATTGGAAAAAAAATATATGTGTATGTATGTAATTTGTATTTTAGCAGCTTTTAATTGGAGGTATGAAGGTTAAATGGGTTCCTTGCATATTTCAGATTTTTCCTTGCATCTAAAACTTGGCTAGCTGCTGCTACTCTCAATTAGAACAAAAGGTCGTGATTGAGTGCCATTTTCTTTAATTTTTTTTCCTAGATTTTGGTATTTACTTCATTGTCGTGAAGAGGAAAATTAGCATAGATATTGTTAGTTCCTGTTGAAAGTGAAAATTCTTGTAGCGAAAGTGAAGTACTTTCGTGTGTACCTATTCTGTTCAGATTGTGAAAGTAGAATTATTCTTTTTGGCATCGAAGGAGTGCCTTCAGTGCCTCGATGTGGTGATGTTTCCATTCAGCAATGCGGAAGACATTTACAAGATGAAAGGGTGCCATTCCTGTCACGTCGAAAAATATTGTAAAATTTAAGTGTTTTGAATTACGCAACAAAGTTTTCCTTTTCCCTTTTTGTCCTATTCGTATTAGTGGTCCTTTCCACCCCTCCATGATTTTGCCCCCATTCCACCACCCCCACTTTATCGCTTTGCTGCCCCCACCCCCCCCCCCCCCCCCCCCCCCCCCCCCCCCCCCCCCCCCCCCCCCCCCCCCCCCCCCCCCCCCCCCCATATTAACGAGTGATCAGAAATGGTGTGACGTATGGTTGGCTTTGATGCTACTTTGCTTAATGTTGGTAATTTATATAATAATGACGGTTACTGATGAATTGAAGGGTAGTGATAGCAAATAATTTTGAAATTGTGTTTACGGGTTACTTCGTAGTCACGTAGTCGTTAGATCAGCGAGGTTAACCGACGTTGGGTCTGATAAGTAGTTGGATCGGGGAACGTCCTCCGCGTTCAGATGATACAGTGACCCGTGGTTCGGACCCCACTTAAAACCGTAGGTACCGTCCGTCGTATGATCTTCGCCTTTACGGAGGAGATGAAACCGTTTTAAGTACCTTTACGAGCTTCTACATTAGCACTATTAATGTTCTGATGCTTCTCTTGTACCATATTTCTTTTGCATCGGTATTGGGTATGTCGGGATTCTATACCCAGAATTTGGAGTGAAGAATATTTCGTAAGCCACTTTTACGATGGAGTAACTGGGTAGAAGTAGATCTAATAATCGCGTAACTTAAATTGACCGGGTTTCGATCATGCTCGGGTTGGACAAGTAGCGTATACCCTACATTGGAGGTTACTTATTTTAATTTTTCATTCGTAAGGTTTCTCCTTTCGAAGGGCGAAGTTCGCGTTTGGAAAACTATTTTTATCAAGACGGTTTAGATGAATTTGAAAAAAGTACTCGTTTAGGAAATGTTTTAGTTTAGATCTTTATTTCAAGCTCTCCTTGGAAGAAGTGGCTAAGCGACAAAAGTAGAAAAAGGGCAGAAAACATTTAAAAGTTATACCAATTGAAAGTGACAATTCAAGTTTTGAAGATATTTCGTAGAAGTATTTTCAAAAGGTTTTTTGTCGCTTAGCCACTTTTTCCCAGGAAGGCCTCCTTTTCACCATTTACTTTCTCCGTTATTTTACGGTTTTACCTGATGCGGAAACTACTTACTATTCGATCGTTTGATTTAACTTTCGTTCCGTGGTTGCAGGTGAATGGGGGTTCTGTGGCCGAACACGCGGGGCTCCAGGCCGGGGACAGTATCGTCAGCATCAACGGCCATGATGCGCTCGCCCTTCGCCACAAGGAAGCGCAAGATACCATCATGAAGGCTGGAAATAATTTCGACCTCGTCATTCAGAGGTAAGGAATCTTCTTGTACCAGTGTTAAGTAATAATAAGCCTTTCCCGAGGATCCTCGTACGTATTCCTACGGGTACCTCCATAAATTTGGCATCAGTCTGGCTCTCTCAAACGGGCTAATCGCCAGTGGGCCTAATTAAATGCGCTTCATGGATGGTAATTACGGAGCTTTAATGTTTGAGACAGAGTACACAGTACTTGAAGATGTTAAGATGCCTCCTTGCCAGAGGCGGTCATCTCGTGCATCAAATGTACGCACTCGTAATCTATAATGTTATTTTAATGCGTAATTAAATAATGAGGCAACACACTTCTCTCCATCACTATTCACTAGCTGAGGATAGCGTATGCGAATTGGTTTGAAAACAAATACATTTCTTATGAACCCCTTTTTTTATTAAGAGATAAAAAAGTTTATTGCTTTTTTAATTATTTTTATTATTATAATAATAATACATGCCTCGCTTTTCTAACTAATTAGAAAGCATGAGGGAGGGAGGGAGAGTAAACATGCTAAATTGATGATGATAAAGACGAGAGATTGTGACAACCAAAATTTGTTTACCCAAATATCAGTGACTCATCTTTATTTATAAATGTAGACGTAGGCCTATTAAAGCGAGTAACTTCAGCCAGATTCAGCCTCCACTTTGAGCTCTAAATATGAAGGCTATTTTTTCATTTTGTTTTGTCAAAGCGAGAAAAAACTGAATACACGGCAAAAAAAAAAAAAAATGTTCGTGTGAGAGATAGCGAAAGGGCATAAGGGAGTAGTATGTGATAATTTACAGATGTATTTAAGGTAATTTTGAGGTACTGCTTTTGTTACCTCGGAACATTGACAAATTTATAAAAAGTCTAGCTATTTTGTCAGAAAAAAGGCAGGTTAGTCCTGGTTTGGTTAGGTTCGATAGATTAGATAAGCGAGTACCTTATTTAATAACTTGACAGAAACTGCCTTCTAGTCTTCAGTTGCGTCCCAAACCCTTATCCGCCCTTCTATGTTCGATGACACTAAGGTTAGGCTAATTAAGTTTGGTTAATTAGTTTTCTCGATACAGTATATGGGTTTTAGGACACACACACGGATTTTGTGCAATATTTTTGTCCGTGATAATCTAAGTCAATAACTCGGGAAAAAAACTAATTTTTTTTAAATCCCTCGCTTTCGTTGAGGGGGGGGAGGGTTTCATTAAAAATTTTAAGAAAGCGGTTCTTTAGTCTATACCCTCCCCCCCC